>JAVXUO010001495.1:0-125526 GCA_033065855.1 Escallonia rubra
ACGTTTTGTGGGTGTTAGTGGCATTTAGCACTTCATTAGCAATTTCTGCATTTAGTCATACTGGTAGTGAGGGGACAGGAGTTATGAAACAGAGTGCGCAAAGTTTTATACTGAACCAGCACTTCATGAACAATATGCAGATGTAGCTATACTGGCAGTATTAAGCTGCCCACTTTTCTTTATTTATCCTTATCACACAAACTAATTCTCAATCCTTATCGAGATATTGTTTATTATAGTTTTTCTTTTTGGTTCATCATGAGAGTGCAATGGCAAATGTTTTCTCCATTGTTGTGAGGAATCACCTCTTGAAACACCTTTTCAGAATAGTGGGGATAAGGCTGTGTACATGTATACCCCTCAGGCCTTACAATGGTAGGAGCCTTGTCCATAATATACCACCGCTATGGTAATTTGGGGTAGCCCTCCCCTTTCGACGTAGGCAGGAATCGGGCATATGTTTCTTGGTTACATGTACAGAACACTACCAGCTAGTTCAGCTGACGCATATAAGGAGCAATTTTGGGTTTTTGAATTGTTATAGTTATTTATGGTTTCAGGGCAAAACTAAAACATTCAAATACATTGCCACAAATTTCATTACATATAGGTTTAAAAAGGTCACAATTAACTATTAGAGCGTATGCCAAATCTGCGAGGATATATTCATTTCCTTCAGTCTATCATCCATTTTCTCGTCATATTCTGCATTTTTAATGTTCTTTCATTCATTTTCAACTCATACTAAGGATCTTGTGGTACTAATATAAGTGTTGCTATTTAATTTACATATCAAGCATTCCAACACCTATTTTTTCAAATTTAGGCAGAAATTATTTTGGCTTGGCTATCTAATACGGTAGCCCCTCCCCTCCTTTTTACTCCAATATGTATATAGACACAGGTTTCAAGTTTCCTGTTATGATGCCAAGAGATTTCATCAACTAAACTTGCTGCCATCCAACTAATTTGTTTCTTTTATTCATGTTACACTTTGTTTCTTCCATATCGTCTCATGAATCTGATTCTCAAAGAGTTAACAGATATTCAATTTGACAATGTGATTTGAGATTTCCAAATGGACTCGAAACGTAGTTATTGGACGACTTCGGCTACAAACTGCTTGTGCTACTAGTAGCAATCGAAATAGATTTTTCCAACTCATTTTGACCAAATTCTCAGTTTGAAAACAATCCTAACTCCCAAGCTGGGGGTTCTTACTAAGCATGTTAGAATGCATGATTGCTTTCTTACAAGCTCTCTTCCTCCTTTGCACAGGCTGTTTAATTACATACAAGGGAAGAATATGTATGAAGAGAAGATAGAAATGACTGCTCCAGTGATTTCTCAAGTCTCACCAAGCGATGGACCAGTGTGTGCATCATCATTTGTTGTGAGCTTTTATGTTCCAAAGAAGAACCAAGCCAATCCACCTCCTGCAGAAGGCCTTCATGTGCAAAAATGGGGGACAACATACACAGCAGTAAGGCAATTCAGTGGATTTTTAATGGATTCCAGCGTTGGAGAGGAGACTGCTGCCTTGTATGATAGTATTTCCGGCACTCTGTGGGAAACTGCAGTTGATAAAAGTCATGCAGGAGAAACTGCAACAACTTACACGGTCGCTCAATACAATTCTCCATTCGAGTTTGAGAATAGAGTGAATGAAATATGGCTTACGTTCACAATGGAGGATGAATTCACAAGTTGAGGCAAACATATGGTTAAGCTTATCATATAGATGAAGCCTTAAAATAATAAGGATATAGGAGAGTCACGAAGGATGGGAATTCGAAGATGGAATGTGATGTATCTTTCGCCTATAACCGCATATTCAGCAGGGGATCAGTCGACTTGTTCGATATTTGAGCCCAGTCAAACTAGAGTTGGGTTTGATTCAAATAGGAATTTCCGGTATAATTATCGTGCAGTTATCTCGTATTAACGTTGTAAATGCGAGTCTTAACATTTTTGTTTGGTCCTTTATTAGATTATGTTAGTGACACTCTGTATATGTCGGTCGAGTCTCTCAGAGAGTCAATCAACTTATGGTCCTATGTCTATCCTTTTATTCTCCTCAAATTATTGGTTTGCAAAAGTAGGAGTACTCATACGAAATCTTCCTAATCTAGAAAGTGAGCAATTATTTTGGAATAGTCCAAAAAGGAAAACTTGATCAATTAAAGTGGGAGGGAGAGAGTATTATATTTGGCAGGTGTTATCAATGTTAAGGCGTATAAAATTCTTGTTATTTTCGCTTGGTTAAAGTTAAACGACACAATGCTCGAACGGCGCTGTCTCAACTTTCTTGTAACTGCATCAGTAGACAAGCAGCATTAAAAAAGTAAGCTAATATGAAAGGAAATAAGTGTTGGTTCCTTTCCTGTTTTACAACAAAAGAAGCAGTTCAAAAGCCAGATAAAAAGAGAGAGATCTACCAATGAAAATGGCTTGTGAAGTTCCTGTAATTGATATGCAAGACTTTCCATCACAAGCTGAGAAGCTGGTAGGGGCATGTGAGGACTGGGGATGTTTCAGGCTCATCAATCACACGATCCCTGCGACTTTAATGTCCGAGATGAAGTCTGTGGTGAGGTCGCTCCTCGACCTTCCACTGGAAATCAAACAGAGGAATAGGGATGCGATAACTGGTAGTGGGTATGTAGCACCTACTGCTATCAATCCTCTGTATGAAGCATTGGGTCTTTATGACATAGGCTCCGTCGAAGCTGTTCGTGCCTTTTGTGCTCAGCTTGATGCCTCTCCTCTGCAAAGGTGCCCCTTCCTCTCCTCTGCCACTCGCACAGCGCACACACGCTTAGTAAAGATAATGTGCACATATATGCTTCATACACACAGGTCCAAATCTGAGAATGGTATATACACAGCAGAAATGAATTTGTCAACTTCAGATTGATTTTTGCAGTGGAAGAATTATTTTCTTGTTCCATGTTTAGATTTGGCAATAACCTCAAGGCATCCAATGGGTATGGCTAGCTTTGTCTGCGGTTACGGGTTACCTGGGTTGAAGTAATAAAATCCCCAAAGTTCGTTAAATGGCGATACTGCATCTGTCGTCAGTCTCATCTTAGCTTTCTACCACTAGACCAAGATTCCTGTGATTCTCAAATAGTCTGTTACATTATCGATAAAGAAATGGTTAGACTGGTTGTTGTAATCCATTCTTGATTGGTGAATATATTGCAGAGAAACCATTGTGAGGTACTCCCAAGCTGTGCACGAGCTGGCCATGGACATTTGCCGCAAATTGGCTGCAAGTATGGGCTTGAAGAGTGATTTATTTGATGAATGGCCGTGCCAACTTCGAATAAACAAATACAACTTCACTCCTGAAATGGTAGGAACACCTGGGGTGCAGATTCACACAGACGGGGGATTTCTTACCATATTGCAGGAGGATGAAAATGTTGGGGGCCTTGAGGTGATGGACAAGAAGTCCAGTGAGTTTATTCCCATCGATCCTTTACCGGGAACGCTCCTGGTAAACCTTGGCGACATTGCTACGGTCAGTCTTGTTTTCTCCCAATTGGTATATTTGTCTTCCATGAATATATTTAGAAGTTAAGCATAAAGAGATTACCTATGGCGGTTTTTTTACTGTAAGGCATTTGTTTGCTAACAATTTTAATGTTATCATCACATAATGTAATGCAAACTACACTTATTTGCTACGAAAAATCACATAGGGCTGCAAACATACTTAGAATAACGTACAAGAATGATACATGGGGATACACTGCAGAAAGTGCAGAACACGCTAGTGGCATGTGGCTGCCTAGCACCTTGGATGCAAATATGAAAAGCCTTTTTCATCAAGTTCTGGAGATGTCAGTATCCCTCTTACGCGCATGCTAGATAATTTGAACCTCTCGGAAGTTAGGATCTTGATTGTCCAGGTCACTCTTTGGGGCTATGCTTATCTATTTTTGAAGTAAACCACTTAATTACCTCCACCGGAAGCCAGGGGAAGGCAAGGGAGTGTTTGAGGACACAACATCCTAATGGAAGCCTCAACGTGAACAAGCCTTTTTGACTCGGAAGTCTAACAACAGGAATTCTGGACAGTGAAAAACCTTATTATCATGGCGGAAGCCAGCCTGATAGATGTGATCTTTTTATTGTGACCTCCTTGGGTAAGTGTTGTTAGATTGTATATATTAATATGACAATTACCTTTTCCCTATCGTCCTATGTCTAGATTATTCTAGAGTTCTCCTATCTTTTATAGGATTCTCTTTTTTGTTTCTGGTAGGATAGTTTTCTCTTGCCTATATAAATGTCTCATTGTACTCAGTTTTATCAAGGCTCTATATAATTATTTTTTTCTTCACCTTTTCTATCATAGTATTAGAGCCATACGATCCGCCGGTTTGAGAGTCTTTCAATTTTTTTCGTAAACTCCGCGGACGGCCTTTTGCCGTTCACCCGGCCAATTCATGTGCTTTTCTTTCTTTTCGTGCTCTTCTTTTCTTCTTCAGTTCAAAATTTTGGTCTTTCTTTCTTACCCTTTTTATATAGTGATCTTCGCTTATGCTGAAACCCTAGCCACTGTTACTCTTACTTTTCATCAACTCTAGCTTATCTCTTTCACTATAAAATAATAAAAAAAATGTTTCCTTCTTCAATTACCTCTATCGATTTCCATTGGCCCAAACAATCCAACACCCTAATAAGATTATGTTCCCTCCACCGATCATAATACTGCCAACCATGCCACCATGCCTCTCGTTCGATTCCTGCAATAGATCATGCTTTTGTCTTTTTCTTAGTCACCGGACCTCACTCCGAGACTTTTATGGTCGTCGGACCTCACCCGGGACTCCTGCCTTATTCTTAGTCGCCGGACTTCACACCGAGACCTTTATGGTCGTCGGACCTCACCCCAGGACTCCTATTCTGTTCTTAGTCGTCGGACCTCGTTCTGGGACTTCTGCCTTATTTTTAGTCGCGGAACCTCACCCCGAGACTTTATGGTCGTCGGACTTCGCCTCGGAACTCCTAATCTGTACTTGGTCGCCGGACCTCGCCCCAAGACCGTGATGGTTGTTGGACTTCGCCCCGGGACTCCTGCTCTCTTCTTGCATTACCGAACTCTACACATGGAATTCATCTCAATTTGGATCTCAGACTTAACTTCCAAACTCAAGCTTGTTCTTTTCTACCAACTTGCGTTTGAGGGGGGGTGTTAGATGTAACGCCCCGTAATTTCTCGTAGCGTTAATGTCGAATAAACGGAATCAGAAAATCTTAATATATCGAAAATCTCCCAAAGGGGGGCATTCAGAGCATACACTAATAATTCCCAAAATTCATCAATGTCTGACAAAGTGACCCAAAGCATTTATACAATTCATGTTCTTCGACACAGAGTTTTCAAAAATAAACCTAAGTAATATCAATATGTCTTAAACATTACACTTAAATATCAGTACTAACTTTGAGACAAAATCAGCTAACTCTTGGTCGCTCAGTTAGCCCTTCAATCCAAGATCCCACCTACTGATCACTTGAAAGGAAAAACAATAAGGGAATGAGCCAAATGTCCAGTAAGGTTGCTCAAAGGACCAATCAAAATAATGCAAAGATGTCTGAGAGACGAGATTTCGGAAGCACATAAGTTTCAACTGAACGGACATCAAACCAAATTTCAAATGCTAAAATATATCTGATCACAGAGACAGACACTAGAGAGAGCCATTCAGATGTGGTCACATACGTCATTACTGACATATGAGGCCGATTCAGAAAGTAAGATCGCGATCTCTAGCTCAATCCCGCTGAGCTAGCTCACGTTCCAATTCACGTGGGTAAGTCAGAAACAAGTCACATACACTGTGACATGGCTCATAGAGTTACCGAAACAAAGACTTCAAAATAACATTATCAAATAACGGACTTGTCAAACAACAAGCGGAGTTTACGAAATAATGACAATCATTAATCACTGAAACGAACGATATCAACATGGGTAATTCTAAGGTCAAACAATTCTGACGGAAATTGAATTCCACAAGTCATAGTATTGAGAAACATGTTATTCATAACGAAGCTCAAAACAAAAAGGGAAGAAGAATAACTTAACCCAGTTCGAACGAATTCAGATTTAAAAAAGAACTAGGCACTTACTTTAACGATCGGTTCATCGCTGATTCGAATTTAAAAAATAAACCCTTACTTTCATCAAGCTTTTGAGAAATACAAATCCTTAAGCTCCACTTTAAAACTCACGAACTTCCCAAGCTTTTTTCTTTCTCTCTCTCTCTCTCTCTCTCGCAAAGGAAAAAGAAGAAACATAGAACCCAAAAAGGTTAGAAAGGAAATAAGAAGACTATTTATATGGAACAAAAAATAAGTTTTCATTCGACTGAATCCCACAGAGGTGAAAATGTTTCTTCAATTTTTTTTTAAAATTCGACCGAAAACATTTTTTTTCATTCGAATGAAAACAGTTTTTATTCGAATGAATAATTTTCATTCGAATGAAAACTTCAGTACTCGCTCTTCACGATTTTAAATACTTTTTGTTCGAAGCAAAAATCTATTCATTCGAAGCAAACCCATTTTAATTCGAAGCAAAAATATTTTCATTCGACCGAATCTTTCAGTCACTCCAAAACATCACTACCCTTCCCATTTTGATTCGAATGAAACCACAATTCATTTGACCGTAAATTTCAGAAACATTAACAACCATTTTCTCAATATTATCAAAAAGATTATAAACTTATTTACTTAAAATAATAATTTCGCACAATAAAAAGAAAATTTTCGGAGTATTACATTAGATTATATATATTAATATAGCAATTACCTTTTCCCTATTGTCCTATGTCTAGATTATTTTAGAGTTCTTCTAACTTTTATAGGATTCTCTTTTATATTTTTGGTAGAATAGTTTTCTCTTACCTATATAAATGCCTAATTATATTCAGTTTTATCAAGACTCTATAATATAATTATCTTTCCCTTCACTTTTTCTATCAAGTGTAAATATGAACCAAATGCTAGTCTTTTACACCCAGTTTAGTGAAGTAAGGTTTACTTCAATCAGAGATAAACATTCCTTGACGAGAAATAGTTTTGTCATGATGCCAAAGACCAAGTTCATTGTCACAAAAGTTATGAAATGCCGCTAAAGGTTGTCAGCAAACGTCTTACATAAAGCTGTAGCGAACTTTCGCTGAGGTGATCCTTAAAGCAATACGGGGTTTATGAAAAGATTCTGCTTTGCTGTGTTACTGGTGCCTGCATCATCACTAAATCTGTTCATGTTACAGGCATGGAGTAACGGAAGATTTTACAATCTGCAACACCGAGTACAGTGCAAGGAAGCAAAAATACGAGTATCAATCGCCTTGTTTGTCCTGGGGCCGAAGGAGGCGGCAGTGGAAGCACCTGCAGAACTTGTGGATTCCGAGCATCCTCGTCTTTACGTTCCTATCAATTTTGAAGATTACAGGAAGCTCAGGCTCTCCACTGGATTGCGGGCGGGTGAAGCTCTTGCTCTCTTACATGCCACCAACTCCTAAAATTATGAAAACGTCGCAAGAAGAATAATGTTATGGAAAAATTTTGGCTGCTACTCGGGTTAAAGGAATCTTCCTCCTACCCCCATGTAGCGACTATTAATGGTAGCTAAATCTTTCTAGTGGCTTTTATTTAGTGACATTAAAAAAGTGCGGTTAAGAGTTGTCGCTGAAAGTGTTAACATAAAAGTCACTAGAGACATTTAGTGACTATTAATTGTCACTATATATGGGATTGGAGGAAGATTCCTACAACTGGGTAGCAGCCAAAGTTTGTTCGTTATGTTATCTTTAACATTTACTCATTAAGATGATTCGGTGCAAGCGAGGCTATTTATAACTCAGAGAGCCAAGTGACCTCCGATGCACTGAAAAACAAATAGAGGTACAGTACAGTGAGGCTGCGTGAATTGTTAAAGAGGCATGAGAAGGGCTCGAAAGTTTATAGACCTGTTGATGGGCTGCACTAATTCCGTTTATTATTTGTGAGAACCTACTTTTCCAGGCCTATTTGTGTGTGTATCAGGAAGGGCTCAACGCTATGAAGTGATCCAGTCATGAATATGGGCCTGGTATTAGAAAAAAAGAACTGGGATGTGTAGTTGCACAGAATACAATAGTGAAGAATTTATAGAGAGGGAATAAGTCTCGCCACGAGAAGGCTTCTTTTGTTGCTAAAAGTTGTATTAGTTACACAAGCAATAAGTATATGTGACAACATATCGAGGTCTCACCTCTCAAGTTATCCTCCTAACTTTGAAGGATCCTCGTCCAATAGAGAGAGAGAGAGAGAGATGGTCATTGTGTGTACTGTTAACGCTCTGCATGCAAATAGCACCATCTAAGAAGAAGAGCCAAAACGGAGGAAAACTGTTTTGTGTAACTCAAAATTCCCAACTTAGGCTGAATAATAAAAAAAGTGCTGAAATTCACATATCAAAATCCATATTAGGACTATAACAATGTGTGTGTTATGCCGCGGAGAAAGAGAGATGCAACGAGAGAATTTTGACTTGACGATCGTCGCCTCTTCTCGGGAAAGGAATACTTCCCCCCAACCCCAACCCCACCTCAAAATCACGAAGGTAAAGGAATATTAAAGATGGAAGCTTTATTGATATTGCTTGCTTGCATATAAGAAACCCTCCGAAGGGTTTATAGAGAATACTAATAGAGCTACGTAAGCAAATGATGTATTTCTGTTTCTTGGTTTTGGTAATCAAATAATTTAATTTTTCCCTCGAAATTTCATAGGTCGCAATCTTAAAACCTTATCACACTCGGCTACTACGCATTCGAGAAAATACACTCCACTCACTTGTATTTGAACATGGCTCACTATTCCCTTGTCCTTATCACACCCTAAAACTTATTTAAAATAACTTACCGTTTCAAAAATTAAAATTAGCCCCTCATGTTTAAGGAATATAAAAACATAACCCTAAACTTCGACAAAAATCTTTAGGAGATGACTTTCAAAAACAAGGAGACATAGCCCCTCAAAACTGGTATAAGAGCCTAAATAAAGGCAAAACCATAGTAGAACCCCATAAAAGTCCCTTGCTTATTGAACCATGTAACATCAATTGTACACTTAGACAATGGAGTACAAAAAATTGAGATGAATGGGTTAGTAATTCAAATAATGGACGTATCTTGTGAGACCTTAGACATTTGAAAAAAAATCATACTATAGCAAGATGATATTGTATATATTAGCTGATTTTAAAAAATAAAAAAAGGTCAAAAAGATGAAATCCATGACTTACACCAACATAACTTCTTATTGAACTTCGAAACTTTAACACGTCTAAATTAATTATTTAAAACTGTAACTCATACGTGTTGGAAGAAATCATAGCATGTAGTGGTAGTGAAGGTGACAATAAAACACTCGTGCTCAAATGAAAATTACCAAAAGAGTGCGATTGTTTCTAGTTATGTGATGTAAAAGAACATTATGCAAATAAGTATCCACGTAAGAAAAGAAAACAAAACGTTTGAACAGCTTTCATTAAGTCTCTGCTCCTTATTAGAGTTTTATGTATTGCGCATTCTAGAAAAGCATTTTGCAATTAATAACTTTTTTTAAAATTTTTTGGGTGAGGGGACCTTTTCTGTACGTGGGGGAAGAATTCATTTCTTTGCATGTACCCGAAGTAGCATTCAAAGGAAGGTCATTTCCGCTGAGAACCAAATGGAAGTTCTAGATAGACCATTTTTAGGCATGAGGATATGAACTAAATTCTAAAGATAAGGTGGAAGAACTTGTTTCATAATACGACAATGAATCTGATGAAGATACATCATACGGTGAAAAAAGCTTGGACAAGTCTTAACAAATGTAAGCACAATCTTCGTGGTGTCAGAATACAATGAAGATTTTGGCAAAGAGATAATTCATTTAGCTAATAACATAACAATTAGAATGAATCAATCGAGGAGGAAACCTCTAATCAACCATGAGCCATTAGGGGATGACCAAAATAAACAACGGATAGATAAACAAAAACTCTTTTTTCATGTTTAAAAGTAAAGTGAATGTGAAAATCCCTAATAGAAAAAATTCCATACGACAAACTGAAGAAAGGGTTTTAGATATCCCTCTCTTCAAACCAGATAATGTTAACATATGCCTTAGGAAAAGATACCACTTCGTGAATACAACATAATACAAGTTAGTCTTTGTCTTTTATTCATAGATGGAGGGGACGTAAGTTGTTGTTTGATAGACAATACATGGAAAATCTTTGAAAATAATAGCCCAATTTAGTTTAAAATGACACCAAATTATTTTATGTTCTTGAAAGATCTTAAACATTAGGATTGCAGTTCCAAACTCAAGGCTTGGCAAAATTAAGTGCAATCTGCAAAAAGATGACAATATCGTCTAGTTTACAGGGTGTTAAGCACAAGAAATCCATTAAATAGAGTGATAGATAGTCAGGTCAAATTTTTTGAACAAACGCGTAGTAATGTTTGATCTATAAAAGCAAAAAAACTAAGTCCAAAGCAACTATCTTGACCAAAGAAATAAGTAATTGGTGAAGCATTAGCTATTAAACATTTGGAACACATGCATGTAAGAGAAGTAAAGAAATTATCATCCTCGAAAAGCCTAGAAGATATTCAGCATCTTTTTAGACTAACATCTACATATCTAAGTAATAAAGGTAAAGAAAAATTGGTAGAAAATGCTACTATCAAAGACGATGAATGTTCCTATGATGCTATTATTGGGTACAGAACAGTTACCTTTCCGATAAAATGAAATTCAACAACTCGGGAGGAAACTTTACACGTGGTGTCAGTAACATCACTCTACATTTGACACTATCAAACAAAAGTTAGAAGAAAGGGATTTATTAGCTAATGATCTTGAAAAAGGAAGCCATCACATTATAGTTAACATTAGAGCTAATAAAGCTCGAGAAATACTTGGCAATAATTAATAAATGGATTGCAATAAGCCTAAATACTTCGTACGTGGAATTAACATTTAAATTCCAAGGATACCATCCATATAGATAAACACAGGAACAACATATTGTCTTGCTAAATTAGGAATCATGCTTGCCGACAAATGACTCAAAACCAATGAGGCCATGAGAGTGCGGATGGCAAACACAGATGGTAGAGATGTCAAAAGGGCCGGGCTGGCCCGACCCGACCCGACCCGTTTTTTGCCCGGGCTGGCCCGGCCCTCCAGTGAACAGTAGTGGCCCTAAAATAAAGGGCTTTGGACCTGAGCTTGGACCAAGCCGAGGTTTCACCCAAAACAGCCTGGGCTAGGCCCGGCCTGAAAAAAGCCCAAATTCAGTCCGAAATTGGCCCGGTTTTGGCTCGATTTTAGGCCCTTTTCAGGCCCGGATTTTGGCCCTAAAGTGGGCTGGCCCATTTTATTTAAAAAATTGTTTTCCCTCCCCTTCCCCCCCCCCCCCCCCCCATATTCTTTATTGTTTTCTTTAATATCTATGTTTTCTCTAATATGATTTTGGATATTAATGACTTAGGTCTATGAAAATTTTTGTCCGCTTAAGAATTCTTTATTCTTTTATCCATCAAGTCCTAACTTGTTTATTAATCTTAAATTTTTTCTACTTGCCTAAAAATCAGGACTTTATTGAAAAAAGTCTAATAAAATATTATGGTTTGAGAAACGTAGTTGTTGGTACATTGCAATGAGGTTAAAGTCGGTACTATTAAGTAAAACTAGAGATAACACAACGAATGAAGTAAAATAAACTTGGGAGAATCTAGTAATATCTCAATCTGTCGCTAAAGATGTAGCAGTTAGTGACGAAAATTCAGGTGCGTATAACCGCGAATCTTAATAAGAAATAACATATAAACACACTTCAATTTCAAAGTTCAGGTGCACTTTGATGGTGCACAAAACCAAGAGGTGTAAGATAGTAAATTCTAGTTAGATAAGCGATATCCTGCCATTTCCAGTTCCAAATTTAAAATTTATAGGGAAGCAAGCAAGTACCCTCTTGTCAATTTCAATCCATGCTTCAACTATCTACTAGCCACATGTTTAGTATGCATGTATTCTAAATGATTTTTACTACATGTACACATATTACGACATTTACTTGTTTGCATACACACAATTTACTTACATATAATAAGAAATTACCGCAATTCAAATCTTTAATTTGAATAACAAGAAGTTGGGAAAGAGAGCAAACAAAAAAAATGGGCTCGGGCCCGGCCCTAAATATTGGACCTAGGGCCTGGACTTGGACTGGGCCTATATATCCCAGAAATCTTGCTCGGCCCGGCCCGTTTTCCTCTGAGGCCCGCTGGGCCAGCCCAAGCCTGACCCATTGATATCTCTAACAGATGGGTTCAAATTATAAAATGAAGCATATCATATCATGTTAACCATTAATAATTCTTTTTTATTATAGAGCGATTGATCCAACTCGATTGCTTAAATGAAGATATTTTGGTAAGAAACTATTTTCTCAAGCAAGTGCAAATCAATCATTTATAGGTTGATTTCCCCTGGCTAATAGCTTTTGCAGTGTGGGAAAGCTGTTTGTACTTATAGTCAATATTTGGGCAATCCACGATGGTCTTACAACCATTGCCAACGGCCGTGGTATGTCAAATAACCACACACACACACACACACACACACACACACACACAGATATATATATATATATATATATACACACAACCATTGCCAACGGGCGTGGTATGTCAAATAACCATACATATACATATATATATATATATATATATATATATATATATATTTGATGATATCACATGCAAGATAAATCACAAGATTTCTAATAGATTATTGTGACATGCCATGATATATCACATAATACTCCCGTTTATCGACACTAACTATGGGCCCAGTGTTGTAATATACACACGAGAACAAAATAACAGAATAGGATAACGAAATCTCTTTACAATAGCACGATCCTAGGTTTTGGGTATCATATTATCTTTCCCTTAAAGAAGATTTGTCCTCGAAATTTGGCGTTCATTGGATTGTTCTTCTTAGTCATGTCGGGTTTTAGATAGCAACTGTCATGACACCTCAAGGGCTTGTAACTAGAGCCATCGAAGCGGTTGGCAAATAAACACAGATACAATGTCAAGTGACTTCACACAGTATTTACACTAAAGGGCCCCTTAAATTATAAAGTTAGATATGCATTTAACACACTTTAACCAACTAACAAAAAGTAACCTGAATATCGATACTCTTAAACCGAATATCGATACTCTTTTTAACTCTCTATCAGCTTCTAATCCTATCAGCATAGGCAAAATTTTCATTGTCAAATCTTGGCCAGACATATTTATAAATATAACAACAAGGTCCCATGAATCTGGCAGGCTAGATAAGACAGTAGAGACTTTCATTTTATCAGGAATAGGGATACCTAAAGCTGTAAATCCTTTGGCTATCACCAATAACTTAATGACATACTCCACGACACTTTCACCCTCTTTCTTAATAGTATCATTGTACTTTTCAATCTAGAGTTGGATGTACGCACTGGAAGTAGTGCCATAAGCTTCAATGATCGCATCAAACATTTCTTTAGTAGATTTATATTCCTCACAAGTTACTTCTAAGTCTAATTGCATAAAGGTCGATCTAGCCAATTTATCATTTTCAACAAAACGATGAAAAGCCTTTCTAGCAGCCTCCTCAGCTCTAAGAGGTGGCTTTTTAGCGTAAGACATATCTAGCACATATTCAACTTTGTCTTGGAACAATGTATGTCTAATTCTACGTTTTCAAGTTGAAAATTGTTTCTGTTTAGCTTTTCAGTTGTACTAATTCCACACTAGCAGCTTTAGAAGTTATATGCAATTTTACCAAATTAAGATAGAATTAAAATTAAAACACGTAAAACTGATTAGAAACTCGGTCCAATAATTTTATCAATTTAATTGGTTTATGGTCAAGAGGGTCAATAAGATTCCCGCACTTGGTGATTTCTTAGATGAAGATTGCAATTAATTCTGCGACCGAAAAGAAAGCTTCCACCACGATGTAACACAATTTGATCTATAATTTCCAGACTTGGGAACTTGGAATAGAAAACGAACTGCCGGCAAAATTTGAACTTTACCGAGGCCGGTCCACTCAGCAACTTGGTGGAATGAGGACAGCAGATGGGCATCTCTTTGGCTAACGTAGAATATTTCCTGAATTGGTTTTGAATTCAATGAACTCTCTGTAACTCCGGTACCCAGAGTCAGAAGAGTGATGATAAAAAAACAAAAAGACCCTCTTGATGACAAAGTGATGATCAAGGAAAACTTTATGGTGTACATGTGATATATATACCCACCAACAAAAAAAATATAATAAAGAAAAGAAAATGCCTAAAATTAATTTGGGTTCTGATATTTTTGAAGGAATACGTATTAATGAAAGCTCCTTACATCTTGATTTGGTAACGATGATCTGCAAAATTCCGAAGGCAAAATATATATAATTATGAATGAGAAAGTATGACTGTAGTTGAGTTGAGTTGAGTTTTTCCAAGTGACTGAATTTTCTGGGTATTCAGAAGTGAATGTACAATGTATAGATGGTGGCTCTTTATAGAGAGAAATCTTATCTCTCAAAAATAACCTTTGAAGTTATTGAAACATGTTTCCAAATTTTTGGAGTCCATTATCTCACTATCACTTCAACCTCAATTCCATATTGTCAATAAAGGCTAAAAAATCTCTAGAAGTTTTATCCAAAATCAATCAAGTGATTGACTTCCTATCAAATTATTCTAGTTAAATTCCCCGAAAGTAATTACTAGACATAACCAAAAATATATTTAGCATATGAGAATTTTTTTATCCTATGGTTTGAGGCTAATTTATCTTTCAAGCCATGACTTATATATATGGGCTAATTACACCTATGTTCCTAAGGTTATGGGGTAATTACAGTCAAGGACACAAAGTTTTAAAATGTAACATTTCGTGACCAAAAGTGTTTCAAATGTATCACCCGTGTCCATCCGTCAGGGTTCCGTAAAATAAGTGTATTTTTTTTTATGGTGTCATCAATTTGTATTTTAAAAATGACAACACTACCCCTTGTACTGTATATACGGGTGTATCTGTTTGCGACGATGGGGGGCTGCGGTGGAATTGCTTTGTTCGGGGAAGAACAGAAGGGACTGCCGGCGGAGAAGGGGACTGCCGGTGTGAGTGACTCGACACGTTCTCCCGCGTCAGCCCCTCCACGTTCATCAGCTGCATAATCGTCTTCGACACAGCGTTCTTGATGCCCAAGTGCGCCACCACGCCCACGAATCGCTTGTGCAGCTGCAGCGTCCACACCAGGCGCGCCCGCTTGACCGCCGCCGCGTTCCTCGCCGACGACTCGTCATTGCAGTTGTCCGCTTGCGAGTTCAGATCGTCGTCGGTCAGCCGGATCTTCTGGGAATCAGACAGATCCGGCTCCTTGTAGATCTCCACCGACAGATTGTTGTTGTTGTCGTCCCCCTCCCTTCGGCGAACGACTTGATGTCGTTGTTGAACGACGGCGTCTGGAGCTGGCCTCCGTGGAGACCCGACAGAGTGTTTTGCGACGCACGATTGACCTCGAGCATGGTGCGTTGATTCTCCGGTCATCGACGGTGGGTAGGCCTATCTCCCATGCGAAAACTTGGTCATCGTCGTTAGCCATTGATTAAGGCGGCAAGTTGGATTTGTTGGGTCACCGATTGAGGTGGAGAAGGGGAAATGGGATGGGGGAAGAAGATAGGAGAAAATGGCTGTCGGCGGGGAAGGGAACTGCCGGCGGTGAAGTAATGGCATTTTAAAAAATTAAGGTTAAAACTTAGGGGTAATAAAGTCTTTTCATTAAAACCGTTAGGGTTTTTAATATTACGTTTGGTCAACGGACATAAGTGTAATTTGTCCAAACTATTGTCCTTACCTGTAATTACCCCCTAACCTCAGGGACATAAGTATAATTAGCCTTATATATATATATATATATATATATATATATATGGGGCCCGATCCACACCCAACGGTGGAGAAAAAAATTTTCTCCACCCAACCGCTTGTAAGACAAGCGGTTGGCTACTGTGTCATTCTCTCGTGGGCCCCACCACAAAAAGCCCAACCGCATGTAAGAGCAGCGGTTGGGTATGATTATTTTTTTGACATGGCCCCACCATAAAAAACCACTCCACCCAACCGCTTCTCTTATACGCGGTTGGGAAAAAAAAAATTTTGCCCAACCGCTTCTCTTAGAAGCGGTTGCTAACCCCTTTTTTTTTTAATAATTTTTTAAACAACCAACCGCATCTAAAACAAGCGGTTGGTGGCTTTAATTTTGGGTGGCTCCCACACAAAACTTTTCAAATTTTTTGATTGGCTGAAAAAAAAAAAAAAAATTCGAGCCAAGGCTGCCACGTGGCATCATCCGCGCCTGCCACGTGGCCCAACCGCGTGAAAGGACGCCGGTTGTTGCCGCGTGGCCTCCACGCGCCTGCCACGTGGCCACCACGCGCCTGCCACGTGGCCAAACGCGGGAAGGTGCGCCTGGGCGGTGCCACGTGGCCTCATCCGCGCCTGCCACGTGGCCCAACCGCGTGAAAGGACGCCGGTTGTTGCCACGTGGCCTCTTCAGCGTCTGCCACGTGGCCCAACCGCGTGAAAGGACGCCGGTTGTTGCCGCGTGGCCTCCACGCGCCTGCCACGTGGCCACCACGCGCCTGCCACGTGGCCAAACGCGGGCAATTGTGCCTGTTGCTACGGTGGCGGTGCCACGTGGCCTCCCCCGCTCCTGCCACGTGGCCCAACGGCGTGAAGGGTCCCCGCGTGAAGCCCTCTCCTTCTGCCACGTGGCGCCCCTCCCCCCACGCGCCTGTTGGCTCCCCATGAGTCTGTCCTTGCTCCCCGTGACCGTCCTTTTTTGCAGAGACACGTTTTTTTTCTGCCACCACTCACGGGTGTTTTCTGCAGACACACACGAACCCTCTTTTTTTCTTCTCTATTTATAATCCCCTCCCCCCAACCATTCTTCTCCACATTTATGCTCTGCTCCGAATTTTTTCTCCACAAACCAAAAAATTTTAGCGCTAGAAGAAGATCGGTGAATAATCGCTAGAAGATCGGTAGATTTTTCTTCAAATACATCAAGTCACAACAAGTAAGTATTTTGAATTTCTTTATACATCAAGTCAGCGTATTACACTTAGCGTATTACATTTATAGCGATTCAAAATAGCGTATTACATTACATTTATAGACAGCTTTTTCACGGATTTATAAAAAATAGCTAGAGCGAGATTTGGCCAAAGTGCAAAAAAGAGACCCTAGTTATTCTGAAAGCATCTGTATCAGGTAAAAATTTCAGATTTTTCCAAGCGCTGTAGAGGGGCTAACTGATACGGGGAACCGTGTACCTTCGCAGTCTAATTTAAAATACCAAGCTAGCGCGATTTCGCGCGAAACTTTTACGAGCACCCTAGGATGTTGGGAAGTTCCATTCCCCAGGATTTCGCGCCATTCCGGAGCCGTTTGCTTTTTTTTTGCCCGAACGGCCTTTTCAGCGCCCGCCCTTTAATTAGACAGCTTTTTCACGGATTTATAAAAAATAGCTAGAGCGTGATTTGGCCAAAGTGCAAAAAAGAGACCCTAGTTATTATGAAAGCATCTGTATCAGGTAAAAATTTCAGATTTTTCCAAGCGCTGTAGAGGGGCTAACTGATACGGGGAACCGTGTACCTTCGCAGTCTAATTTAAAATACCAAGCTAGCGCGATTTCGCGCGAAACTTTTACGAGCACCCTAGGATGTTGGGAAGTTCCATTCCCCAGGATTTCGCGCCATTCCGGAGCCGTTTGCTTTTTTTTTGCCCGAACGGCCCTTTCAGCGCCCGCCCCTTAATTAGACAGCTTTTTCACGGATTTATAAAAAATAGCTAGAGCGTGATTTGGCCAAAGTGCAAAAAAGAGACCCTAGTTATTATGAAAGCATCTGTATCAGGTAAAAATTTCAGATTTTTCCAAGTGCTGTAGAGGGGCTAACTGATACGGGGAACCGTGTACCTTCGCAGTCTAATTTAAAATACCAAGCTAGCGCGATTTCGCGCGAAACTTTTACGAGCACCCTAGGATGTTGGGAAGTTCCATTCCCCAGGATTTCGCGCCATTCCGGAGCCGTTTGCTTTTTTTTTGCCCGAACGGCCCTTTCAGCGCCCGCCCCTTAATTAGACAGCTTTTTCACGGATTTATAAAAAATAGCTAGAGCGTGATTTGGCCAAAGTGCAAAAAAGAGACCCTAGTTATTATGAAAGCATCTGTATCAGGTAAAAATTTCAGATTTTTCCAAGCGCTGTAGAGGGGCTAACTGATACGGGGAACCGTGTACCTTCGCAGTCTAATTTAAAATACCAAGCTAGCGCGATTTCGCGCGAAACTTTTACGAGCACCCTAGGATGTTGGGAAGTTCCATTCCCCAGGATTTCGCGCCATTCCGGAGCCGTTTGCTTTCTCTTTGCCCGAACGGCCCTTTCAGCGCCCGCCCCGGACACCGGTTCGCGATTTTTGCGCGAAAAATCCGTAAAGTACTTTTTAGGCCAATGATGAACTCACGAAGCGTAAAGTAGAATTTCGAGGCACCTTTGAGATTTTTCCTGATGCCAGGGGCGTTTCGGTAATTTGCCACCCCGCGAGGGGTGTTTCGGTGTTTTTCCCGCGCCAAGTTTTTAATTACACAGTTTTAGTCCAGGAATGTAATCACAGAAACTGAAATGTTGTTTTCAAGCTGGTTCGGGGGCGTTGGGGTGATAGTGAACCCCCGGGGGCATTTCGGTAATTTGCCGCTCATCGGTGACTATTTTGCTAGGAAGGATCCAGCCTCATGATACATGCCTTAAAATAACTTTTAGTTCGGCAAAGGGTGTCAGACACCCGAAAACTTTTATTGCCCCGGGTGAATTCAGGAACTTGTGACGCACCGGCGATGACTGCCAGGGGGTATTTTGCACAAGTAGCGGGTGTTTTGGTAACTTTCCCCCTTTAAAATTTTTCCTGATATATTGGGTATATAATTGACGTAATACATTTAAAAACTTGACTTCAAAGCGGTTTTGAGGTCTTGGGGGTGTAGGGGCCGTCGGGGGGTATATTGCTATATAACCACGTTGGCGCTACATTCAGTGAGAACTGGCGTAATTAACCGTTCGGAGTGGTGGGAAGTGAGGATTTGTTTTAATACATTTAAATAATGACTATTGCTAATGTGTTGGTAAGCTAGGTTAAACTTCGCACCACTCCGAACGGTTAATTACGCCAGTTCTCACTGAATGTAGCGCCAACGTAGTTATATAGCAATATACTCCCCGACGGCCCCTACACCCCCAAGACCTCAAAACCGCTTTGAAGTCAAGTTTTTAAATGTATTACGTCAATTATATACCCAATATATCAGGAAAAATTTTAAAGGGGGAAAGTTACCAAAACACCCGCTACTTGTGCAAAATACCCCCTGGCAGTCATCGCCGGTGCGTCACAAGTTCCTGAATTCACCCGGGGCAATAAAAGTTTTCGGGTGTCTGACACCCTTTGCCGAACTAAAAGTTATTTTAAGGCATGTATCATGAGGCTGGATCCTTCCTAGCAAAATAGTCACCGATGAGCGGCAAATTACCGAAATGCCCCCGGGGGTTCACTATCACCCCAACGCCCCCGAACCAGCTTGAAAACAACATTTCAGTTTCTGTGATTACATTCCTGGACTAAAACTGTGTAATTAAAAACTTGGCGCGGGAAAAACACCGAAACACCCCTCGCGGGGTGGCAAATTACCGAAACGCCCCTGGCATCAGGAAAAATCTCAAAGGTGCCTCGAAATTCTACTTTACGCTTCGTGAGTTCATCATTGGCCTAAAAAGTACTTTACGGATTTTTCGCGCAAAAATCGCGAACCGGTGTCCGGGGCGGGCGCTGAAAGGGCCGTTCGGGCAAAAAAAAAGCAAACGGCTCCGGAATGGCGCGAAATCCTGGGGAATGGAACTTCCCAACATCCTAGGGTGCTCGTAAAAGTTTCGCGCGAAATCGCGCTAGCTTGGTATTTTAAATTAGACTGCGAAGGTACACGGTTCCCCGTATCAGTTAGCCCCTCTACAGCGCTTGGAAAAATCTGAAATTTTTACCTGATACAGATGCTTTCATAATAACTAGGGTCTCTTTTTTGCACTTTGGCCAAATCACGCTCTAGCTATTTTTTATAAATCCGTGAAAAAGCTGTCTAATTAAGGGGCGGGCGCTGAAAGGGCCGTTCGGGCAAAAAAAAAGCAAACGGCTCCGGAATGGCGCGAAATCCTGGGGAATGGAACTTCCCAACATCCTAGGGTGCTCGTAAAAGTTTCGCGCGAAATCGCGCTAGCTTGGTATTTTAAATTAGACTGCGAAGGTACACGGTTCCCCGTATCAGTTAGCCCCTCTACAGCGCTTGGAAAAATCTGAAATTTTTACCTGATACAGATGCTTTCATAATAACTAGGGTCTCTTTTTTGCACTTTGGCCAAATCACGCTCTAGCTATTTTTTATAAATCCGTGAAAAAGCTGTCTAATTAAAGGGCGGGCGCTGAAAGGGCCGTTCGGGCAAAAAAAAAGCAAACGGCTCCGGAATGGCGCGAAATCCTGGGGAATGGAACTTCCCAACATCCTAGGGTACTCGTAAAAGTTACAAACATCCTAGGGTGCTCGTAAAAGTTTCGCGCGAAATCGCGCTAGCTTGGTATTTTAAATTAGACTGCGAAGGTACACGGTTCCCCGTATCAGTTAGCCCCTCTACAGCGCTTGGAAAAATCTGAAATTTTTACCTGATACAGATGCTTTCAGAATAACTAGGGTCTCTTTTTTGTACTTTGGCCAAATCTCGCTCTAGCTATTTTTTATAAATCCGTGAAAAAGCTGTCTATAAATGTAATGTAATACGCTATTTTGAATCGCTATAAATGTAATACGCTAAGTGTAATACGCTGACTTGATGTATAAAGAAATTCAAAATACTTACTTGTTGTGACTTGATGTATTTGAAGAAAAATCTACCGATCTTCTAGCGATTATTCACCGATCTTCTTCTAGCGCTAAAATTTTTTGGTTTGTGGAGAAAAAATTCGGAGCAGAGCATAAATGTGGAGAAGAATGGTTGGGGGGAGGGGATTATAAATAGAGAAGACAACGGAAGAGAGAAGAAAAAAGAGGGTTCGTGTGTGTCTGCAGAAAACACCCGTGAGTGGTGGCAGAGAAAAAACGTGTCTCTGCAAAAAAGGACGGTCACGGGGAGCAAGGACAGACTCACGGGGAGCCAACAGGCGCGTGGGGGGAGGGGCGCCACGTGGCAGAAGGAGAGGGCTTCACGCGGGGACCCTTCACGCCGTTGGGCCACGTGGCAGGAGCGGGGGAGGCCACGTGGCACCGCCACCGTAGCAACAGGCACAATTGCCCGCGTTTGGCCACGTGGCAGGCGCGTGGTGGCCACGTGGCAGGCGCGTGGAGGCCACGCGGCAACAACCGGCGTCCTTTCACGCGGTTGGGCCACGTGGCAGACGCTGAAGAGGCCACGTGGCAACAACCGGCGTCCTTTCACGCGGTTGGGCCACGTGGCAGGCGCGGATGAGGCCACGTGGCACCGCCCAGGCGCACCTTCCCGCGTTTGGCCACGTGGCAGGCGCGTGGTGGCCACGTGGCAGGCGCGTGGAGGCCACGCGGCAACAACCGGCGTCCTTTCACGCGGTTGGGCCACGTGGCAGGCGCGGATGATGCCACGTGGCAGCCTTGGCTCGAATTTTTTTTTTTTTTTCAGCCAATCAAAAAATTTGAAAAGTTTTGTGTGGGAGCCACCCAAAATTAAAGCCACCAACCGCTTGTTTTAGATGCGGTTGGTTGTTTAAAAAATTATTAAAAAAAAAGGGGTTAGCAACCGCTTCTAAGAGAAGCGGTTGGGCAAAATTTTTTTTTTCCCAACCGCGTATAAGAGAAGCGGTTGGGTGGAGTGGTTTTTTATGGTGGGGCCATGTCAAAAAAATAATCATACCCAACCGCTGCTCTTACATGCGGTTGGGCTTTTTGTGGTGGGGCCCACGAGAGAATGACACAGTAGCCAACCGCTTGTCTTACAAGCGGTTGGGTGGAGAAAATTTTTTTCTCCACCGGTGGGTGTGGATCGGGCCCCTATATATATATATATATATATATATATATATATATATATATGGGAAAAGCGAATGTAATGCTAGCCTTAGGCAACTTGCCTAAGGCTAGGATTCAATACGACGTAGTTTTGAATAAAAGAACCTCATCTTTCTTATCATTCCCCTTGTTTTTCTCTATCTCCCCTCTTTCTGCTACTAGCATACGGAACCCACTATTGCCGCCCCCTTCGCCACTTCACAAAACCAACCACCACCTTGCTTAATCACCATTTTTCATGGCCTACTACCCTCAGAAATCACTGCCTCATACTACCCAACCACCACCACCCACACGATCCATAGCCTCCATCGCCAGCCACCCAATACCCGATTGCGTCTACCTTCGGCCTCAATCGCCAGCTAGCCTTGCCCACGGCAAACTGTTTCCACTGGCCACGCCATACAAAACCACCACAGTTTTCATAGCCCACAAACATTGGTGTTTCATCAGCGTGCAAGCCCCAAATAAAGGGAGTCGACCTCCATCATCAGCGACAATGGAGCTGGCAATGACGGCCGGCAACTGGGCACATTGTATTTTCGATTAAATGCGCCAGAGGAATCAACGCAAAACTCGATTCTTTTTTTGTTACGGCGAAGTGAAATTTCGAGCCTTCGAATCAATTCAGTCCCTTTTGAATCAATATGCATTACAGTTTTACCTAATCGAACTTTATGATTTTAAGAACTCAATTTCACTGATTTGGATATTGTGAGATGTGGTGGGGGGAGAGAGCATGGGCAGTCATCAATTTCCGCATGGTGGCGGTGGTTTGAAGTGGGGATGGTGGGTGGCCTTCAATAGTTGTTTACAATGGTCACCGGCCATGGAGACTGGCTGGCGATGGTTGCCGAAAATCTGGTAAGGTGGTGGCTGGTGGTTTTGTGACGTGGCAGGGGAAGAGAACACCGGTAGTCTTTGGCCCCTGTATGGTGGGAGTGGTTTTTGATGGTGGGGGTGTTGGGCGGTCCGTAGTTGTGATTTTTTAGGGTCGCCGACGATGGAGCTGGCGATCGAGCGAGGTAAAGTGGGGGCGGCAATGGTGACTTCTGTATGATGGAGGCAGAGAGAAGGGAGAGAGAGAAAAACAAGGAAAGGGAAAAGAAATTGAGGTTTTTTTTATATCAAAACTACGTCGTTTTGAATCCTAGCCTTAGGCAAGTTGCCTAAGGCTAGCATTACATTCGCTTTTCCATATATATATATATATATATATATATATATATATAGGGGAAAACGAATATGTGGTTAGCCTTAGGCAACTTGCCTAAGGCTAATGCTAAAACTACGTCGTTTTGAGTTTAAAAAAAACCTAGTTTTTATTTTCTTTTCTCTTTCCCTTCATCCTGTTGATCAAGACTCTCTCTCTCATATACAGAATCTCTGCCCAATCGCTGGCCAACTTCCACTACTGGAGACCTCACAATCCACTGTCGGAGACCACTAACCATCAGAAACCACGGCCACCACACGGGAACCCACAACTACCGGTGCTACATAATGAAATTGCTACGTGATTGAGCATCAAATCAAAAAATTTCCACCATCTTCAACCATTTGTAACCGAGTTTCTCTGCAAAAGATCTGGTACAGTCACCTCCATCTTCTGCCGGTTCCATCGCCGGTGACAAAACATCGCTATCACAGATCACCAATTTGAGAAATTTACTGATGATTAAAATCTAAATATTCTCAATTCAACAAATCCAATCAAATTAGTGAATCCATTTTTTATTTTGAGATGTTGCAGTGAAGGCGGTTGGAGCGACGAGGTGGTAGGGTGATCAGTGCGACAGCATGGCGGGGTGATGTGGTGGGTGGTTGGTTTGGCGATGGTGTGGCGACGGGACGAAGATCAGATTTTGGGCGGCGGTGTTGTCTCCGACGAAGAAGCACGGCCGGCGACAGAGGTAGGCGAGGGGCGAAACAACAATGGTTGATCTTGCGGGAGAAGGAGGCTTGGCAGTGGTGGGTTACAACGATGATGAAGATTCAACTGGCGACGGAAGCTGGGCGGTGGCGGTGGTCGTCGATGAGAGTTTCTGGTTTGGTCGATCTGCTGAGCCTGAGAGATAATGACGGGGAGACTGGGAGAGAGAGAATGACGGGGAGGGAGAAAAACATTGAACATAAGTCTAACCAAAACGATGTAGTTTTAGTCGCTAGCCTTATGTAAGTTGTCTAAGGCTAGCAATATATTCGTTATTCCCATATATATATAGGGAGCTGATCCGTTGAGAGCGCTAGCAAAATAGGAGATCTTGCAAACGCGATCTGGCCGTCCATCCTGAAAGATGGACGGCCCAAATCGCGCATTTTTCGAATACTGTCAGTCATCCGCGACACTATATCGTGGATGGACTTTTTTACCTTTTTGCCCCTCTGCCCCGTCCGCTACACTGTATCGCGGACGGTCCAGATCTTTTTTTTTTTGAGTTTTTTTTAAGTCCGTCCGCTACATTATGTAGCGGATTATTTTTTGACAATAATACTCTCCTGTTCCATCCGCTACATTATGTAGCGGACGAGTAGACATACACTACTTTTTTTTTTCTCTTTCTCGGTCCTTTCTCTCATTGTCCTTTTGACATCTCTGTCTCTCGTTTCTCTTACTGTCCTTTCTCTTTCTCTCCCCTCTCTCTCTCTCTCTCTCTCTCTCTCTCTCGTTTCTCTCACTGTCCTCATTTTCCTGTTCTTCCTCAACCACAGCAACAGAGGATGAAGAAGAAGTGGAGGGTTCAATTTCTCTCTCTCCTCTCTCTCTCTCGAGCATAATCTCATGCCGCTGCACCTCTCCATGATCCAACCGGCGGAGATGACGACGGCCTCGTCTCAGATCAGCTCACCGGACACAATCAAACCATTTGGTCCCTATAAAAGTTGGTGCATCTTCCCTCCCTCTCACCCGTTCTGCTTCTACTCTTCCTCTCAAAGCCTCTGCACTCCATTTTCTGGGTTCGAGCATTCTTTCTCAAAAGGAGCAAAATGACAGAAGTTACGAGGAGCCAAATGACAGAACTTCGAACGCCTACACGCCGTGGGTGCCAGATCCGGTCACCGGTTACTACCAATCAGAGAATCAGGCCAAGGAACTTGGCGCCGCCGGACTCATCCATTAGCACCAAAACATTACACGCACATGAAACAAATGACAAACGGTTCCACTGTGGGAGTGCATCCTGAATCAAATCTCAAAAATTCCAATGTAAATCTGTATCTATGCATACACGAATCAAATCTCCTTCGATTCCCACCGTCCATTCCCATCACCACACACCACTTGATCCCGCTCGCGTCCCCGCCCCCCTCTTTTTCAACTCCCCTTCTCACCACGATGACGCCGGATCCGATCCCTCCGATTTTCGCGCCTGAATTTTCAGACTCGATCCCCCAGGAATTCGGTCCTCCGTCTCTTTGACTCCTATTCTACTGAATTTCTTTTTTCCGTTCAGCTTCGCAGCGTGGTCGTTGCTCTCCAGCGAATGGAGGAGCGGAACGCGAGTCGATGACGCCGAAATCGCGCTGTACTACACGGTGACGCCGGCTCGTCTCTGGCGCCGGTTCAAGCAGCTTGAGTCGCTGAAGCTCAATTCGGTGAGGCAGAGAAAAGAGAGAGGAAGGAGAGAGACAGAGTAAAAAGGAGTCATAAATTGATGATAAAGAGAGATAGAGATGTCAGGAAAATTAATGAGAGAATGAGAAAAAAGGACTGAAAACTTGTCCGCGGACGTAACAGACTGTCATTTCTGTCAGAACATTAATGACAGAAAGAGAAAAAAGGTCTGAAAAATTGTCCGCTACATAATGTAGCGGACGGACTCTTTTTAAGTTGGAGGGTATTATTGTCAAAAAATAGTCCGCTACATAATGTAGCGGACGGACTTAAAAAAAACTCAAAAAAAAGATCTGGACCGTCCGCGATACAGTGTAGCGGACGGGGCGGAGGGGCAAAAAGGTAAAAAAGTCCGTCCGCGATATAGTGTCGCGGACGACTGACAGTATTCGAAAAAGACGCGATTTGGGCCGTCCATCTTTCAGGATGGACGGCCAGATCGCGTTTGCAAGATCTCCTATTTTGCTAGCGCTCTCAACGGATCAGCTCCCGTATATATATATGGCTTATAGCCGCATAATCCAACGGAAAAGAGAGAGAGATGGCTACAGCTTCTGGTATTCCTGTGATCGATATGCAAGACTTTGCAGGACTACCTGAAAAGCTAGTTAGAGCATGTGAGGAATGGGGATGTTTTAGGCTCATAAACCATGGCGTCTCGGAGAAACTGATGTCGGAGACGAAGGTGGTTACCCGGTCATTCCTCGACCTTCCTCTAGAAATCAAAATGCGAAATCCAAGTCCCGTAGAGGGCAAAGGGTACATACCTCTTAACTACGCCACTCCTGTCTTTGAGGGCATGGGCATTTTTGAATCGGCTTCACCCGGAGCTGTTGATGACTTCTGCAATCAGCTAGGGGCGTCTCCTCACCAAAGGTTAGCTCTCCTCCAATAATTTTTTGTGACTTTTCAATTAAGACTTTAGCAACATTAGTTACATCCCGAAGATTCGCAGAGGATTGTAGAAAACTCTCAGCAGTCACCGTTACTGGAAAAATTTTCCTTATAAATGTTCTCGTTTACGATTAAACATCGCAGGGAGATTCTGTTCAAGTACTCTCAAGCTCTATATGATCTTGCTCAAGATCTTGGGGCCAAGTTGTTAGAGGGTATGGGACTGCATGGCGACCTGTTTAACGGGTGGTCTTGTCAATTACGGTTGAACAAGTACCACAATACTCCTCAAAGTGTAGGCCAAACTGGTGCAGTAATGCATTCAGACCCAGGGTTTTTCACCATATTACAGGACGATGAGATAATCGGCGGTTTGGAAGCTGTGAGCAGGAAGACTGGTGAATTAGTGCCTGTTGATCCCATGCCAGGCACCCTTATGGTCAACATCGGAGATATTGCCAAGGTTTTTTATACCAACTTATTTATGCAATTTGCTCAACGCGCTCCATTTACTCAAAGTTACTCTGACTTTAAACCTGCCACAGGTATGGAGCAATGGAAGGTTTTGCAATGTGAAGCACCGAGTGCAATGTTATGAAGCAAAAATCCGCACCTCAATCGCTCTGTTCGTGTTAGGCCCAAGGGACACAAAGGTGGAAACTCGGCATGAACTAGTGGACTCTGAACACCCTAATCTCTACATCCCTTTCGATTTTGAAGAATATAGGACGCTTCGAATTACAACAAGAGCACCTACTGGTGGAGCTCTTGAGCTATTCCGTGCTACCAACTTCTGAAATCGTTGCACGACATACCCTCTCAGGGTTGTGGAAGAACGAAAGCATTTCCGGCTAGACTAATTTGTTTCAAGCAATGATTTCTCGTCAGTAAGGACTTGATTCAGGCGGAATGTCTTGATGTATTAGACATAAAATTGGGGTGTTCTCATTCCTGTTGGCTCTTTGAATCGGATGTACATGACCTCCCACTCTACAGGATGGCCGTTTTAGCTTACAGCTTTATGAATAAAAATCTTCTGTTCGTGCATTTTATATATAGTTTTTAAAATGATGCATAATCTATGCTGCTGATTTTGATTTCCGTAGGCTCTTGCATGGTGAGTTTCATTTTCTAAGTACTCTAGAGATCAAGAGACCAAAAACTATTAGGACTTTACCGGTCAGTAGTTGTATTTGGTAAATATATATTATAAGTACTTCAAGCCTAATATTAAACGTTTTCATCCTTGAATTTACCCTCAAACATGCTTGATTAAACCTGTAGTAATTGTGCAAAACTCGCATGTTGGAGAGATTAGAGAAGTCACATAAGGGTTATAATATGTTGGGATTGGTAACAAGTTAGTAAAGTGTTACTCGGGGGGGGGGGGGGGGGGTGTTTGGTTTGCAAATCCCAGCCAGAAGCCCTCGCGAGCCTACCCGGCGGTTGGATATTCGTTGACCAAACTAACAACACATTTTGCACTTGTGATTTTATTAGCTGACAAATCCCAAAATTTATTGCCAATCCTCCCACTCTAAAAGCATGACTTCTCCTCTGGTTTTAGACACACAAAAACATCCAGAATCTCCTCTGTCCCTCTTCTCTATAATTTTCGGTCATTGAAGCAAGCAAAAAAGGCTATTCTTGTAGCCTACGTTACTGGAGTGCTCGTTAGCAAAGAATAGACGGTTGAATCCTGGAGAGTAGCTGTCCATGACCTCGAGCACCGAGATATTACCTCCGAGCAACAACTCTTAAGACAGTGCACCACACGCGTCCGCCTGCAAAACTTTTTGATAAGTTTGCTACGCTAATTTGGATTTTTTAACATAGTAATTTCCTATTTTTCTACAAGCCTTAGAGTGAACAATTTTTTGATAAGTTCACTAGTCTAAAAAATATGGAGGGTGTTGGATCATTTGTCTCGTCCATCTATGATCGGTAAGTATCTGTACACATATATATGAAAGAACCCAACTTCATCAACATTGATTTTAGAACTCTACCCACACTTTTTGAGAAAATTTCACACCATGCCATTCATGTCAACTAGCAATTTCCTTTTACACGTTAATTAATTGTCCACACTTGTCCAAAAAAATAAAAAAAAATTTATACACCATGACATTCATGTCAACTTAGCAATTTTCCTTGTACGCGAGCATAAGGAGGCTTAGTTCATCCAGAGGCTTTTCCTATAAGTTTTCTTCTTTTAATAATATACTTGAGCTAAAAAGAATATATTTTCATATCTGAATTTTTATAGCCTAACTATATTTGCTCAAGTGTTTTACTTGACTTAATTATGTTGACCCATAACTATGAAAGAGTTTAACGAGCAAGATATAATCTTAGTGAATGTCCGTATATTTATATCGCTCACACTCTACTTTTATCGCTAAAGTATCGAAAACGCTAAGAAATATATGCATAACAACAAATATGTAAATTTCAATTTTTTCGTGTATATATATATATATATTCTTTTCGTTAGAGGCATATTTAAAATTGTACAACTAGTCTAATAAGTAACCGCGCAAAGCTGTGGGGCTTTGACTAGTATTATTAAAAAAACTTCATGCTTCTCTTCTTCTCCCCAATTGATTATCACATCAATTTTTCTTCGCCTAGCGGCTGTAATAGAAAGAGACAGCTCACAGAGGCAAGAAGATGATCCAACCGACAAGCTTTTTGCCCACTACCGAGGTTTGGGCCAATCTTTGGCTCAACCAGGTGCAGCAAGAAGGTCCCACATGCATTACCAGGACGGAAATGATCGGTCATTTCTGATCGGAAATGATCTGAAAATTGAAGAGATGCACTGGAAGTGGATGCATTAAGAAGTGAAGGATGGGACATTGCTAGTGGAAGTGGATGCATTAACGTCAACTGAAGTAGAGGAGGGGACATTGCTAGTGGGAGTAATCAAATAACCTTTCAGACTCTTCGAAGCCCTCATGAAGCTTAGCATCAATTGGGGTCTGAGCAACCACACCAGCACCATGTTTGGATCGAGCAGAACTGCTCCAAGAATAATTCCTCTTATTATTCGTGGACCTGGACATCTTTCAGCTCTTCTTCTTACCTCTAATATTTATTTTCCCTGCTCCTCCTTAGCTTCTTTAAACAACCCAAACTATCCAATCGGAATCTTGAAACACACCAGAAAAAAAGCTCATAAATTTTCAACATTGAATCCTCACATAGATGCTAATTCAAAGCATAAACCAAAATCAGCCCGAAAACCCACCTCATACAACCTTTTCTTTATCAAACAGAATATATCAATTTGAAGAAAAGTGGACAGGAGAGTGATACTGCTACCAACTGCCAACTCAAATCGTGGAACACCACTATATAGATGCTAATTTACAGAATAAACCGAGATCAGATCCAATATCCAGCTCAAAATACCTCTTCTTTGTCGGACATAATCTACTAATTTGGACAAAATAGTGATACCAACTGCCAATTAAAACCCACAAAAAAGGCAAATCCCTTTTCGAAAGGCTTGCAAGAAAGGGTACTATAATTCACACCCACCTGACCTCATGATTCGATTCTAAGCCGAAAAAAGCTACCACGGGACAATTTTGTCTGCCTATGGCACTGCTCCCTTCTGTGAAGAAGAGATGCACCGGTCCCTACAAGATAGGGATCAACACAAGATCCAGTCAGATCTGGACCAGATCGACGCCAACAAAGCGGCCACAGCGCCAACAACAGCCACCGCCCTGTGGCGGCAGACTTCTCTGCGGCGGAGTGTCTCGCATGCACTGACTGTCTTATCGGAACTCATGCTGCCGGCCCAGATTCATAGGTGAAAAGTGATTTGTAAATAGCGAGTTAGGTGGAGGGGTTTTGGCCCCATGCCAAAACCGCACGTGCTTTGCATATGCGTTCTTAACGGCTGAATTTGGACGGCAATTTGGTTTTGAAGTTGTTTGTAACGCTTCTTTCAACCTCGAAGAATATTATTGCAAAAGTTGTAAACACGGAGAGAAAAGTGCAAATACGTGTAAACCACAGGGGACAATTTTGTATTCAACCCAAAAATAAAGTAAATACAAGATAACTACGAAAAACATAGCCAATCCAGTAACACCAGCAATCTGTCAGCCTTAACCCAAATTCCAGACACTTGTCCTGCCACGCACTGTTGCCTCGATCTCCGTGCACCGTGTCACGATCTTCGTGTTTCTATTCTGGCGCTAGAAACGCCACCTTTTCCGGCCATCGCACTGCTGCCAAACTCATGAAGACAAAAAAGTCAAACCCCGAAGGAAATCGTGATCAGAACCCTCACCAGCGAACAAATCGCCAACAGACCAGAACCCAGCCGTCGCACTATCAACCGCCATCACCCAACAGCTGCCAAACTAGCCTAGTGCAGACACCTACCAGCAGATCGAAAAACCTCTCCACTAGTAACCACAGAAACCCCAACATTTCTAGATCCAGGGGGAAGGGGGGCCAACTGGGGAGAAGGGGGACAAAAAACCCTAGAAGAAAAACCTAGATCTAGACTCACCACTCCTTCTCCAACCCAAGACAGCCTGACGAACCCCGACAGCAAAACCCAAATACCCCGACGACCGCAACAAATAATACTCAACCTAAGAGCCTGACAGCTTACCTTTCATCCATCACCAACCAATTTCCAACGCCAAAAAATTAGGACGACCGAACCGATCGAAACTACCTGTCAAGACGGCGACGTCGCCTACCTCACCAAAGCCCCAAAGATCCCTCACAAAGACCCTAACAAAACATCAGCTAGACTACCACGTCACCATCTGCCGGGAAAACCGACGGTGGTGACAGAGAGGAAAGTATGAAAGAAAGGCGTTAGGGAAGATAGAGTTTCTCCAGGAATACACAGCCAGCTAAATCACTTCCGCAACGCAGAAAGCATAAATGTCACAGAGTCGTTGACTTGAGAGATCATTTGGGCAACCTTTTCTTTAGTGGCTCTTGGCTCAAGAGGTGTCGCTATAGATGGTGAATGGCGTTCGTTAAAATAGTCAGGAACGCTTAAAAAGTAAGTCATACCTCGTCCAAAAAGTACTCTCAAAACTGTGACTAGTCATACGAGTTGATTCTTTATTTTGCGTCACTGCGACGAGATCATTCTGATAACTGTTACATTGAAATTTTCTTTTCCACCATAGAGGAGGTTGTATCTGTAGCTACCATTGCAATGAGAACTTTTCTAGTCATAGATGGCGTTGTCTCTATAACAAGAAAGGTAAGTGACCACGACTAGAAACGTTAGTGACCACGACCATTGAGATGCAATTCCACATCGGTAAAGTAACAATTAAAAGAATAACATATACATATATAATGTCACAGAGTCGTTGACTTGAGAGATCATTTGGGTAACCCTTTCTTTAGTGGCTCTTGGCTCAAGAGGTGTTGCTACAGATGGTGAGTGGCGTTCGTTAAAATAGCCAGGAACGCTTAAAAAGTAAGTCATACCTTGTCCAAAAAGTACTCTCAAAACTGTGACTAGTCATACGAGTTGATTCTTTATTTTGCGTCACTGCGACGAGATCATTCTGATAACTGTTACATTGAATTTTTCTTTTCCACCATAGAGGATGTTGTATATGTAGCTACCGTTGCAATGAGAACTTTTCTAGTCATAGATAGCGTTGTCTCTATAACAAGAAAGGTAAGTGACCACGACTAGAAACGTTAGTGACCACGACCATTGAGATGCAATTTGTAATATCCCACATCGGTTGTGGGAGAATTTATAATTGGCCTTATAAGACCCTGCCTATGAACGCATAAGTACCTACTTGGCTAGCCCTTTTGAGGGAGGCAATGCCCTGTGGTGGGGCCGTGGACCGGGTCGTTACAAATGGTATCAGAGCCGACTCTCGAAAGCTCGGGCTGGGGTGTCCAGTCGGGTTACCGATGGTTGGGGGAAACGAAGGCAAGCCCGGGTATATCCCACGTCAAGAGGATGGTTGGGGCAACGAAGGGTGAGCTGGGTATATCCCACATTGGCTAGAGAGGAAGATTCTGGGCTATGTGTTATCGAGCCTTAGCGAGGACGCTAAGGAATAGGGTGGGGAGATTGTAATATCCCACATCGGTTGTGGGAGAGTTTATAATTGGCCTTATAAGACCCTGCCTATGAACTCATAAGTACCTACTTGGCTAGCCCTTTTGAGGATGGCAATGCCCTGTGGTGGGGCCGTGGACCGGGTCGTTACAAATGGTATCAGAGCCGACTCTCGAAAGCTCGGGCTGGGGTGTCCAGTCGGGTTGCCGATGGTTGGGGGAAACGAAGGCAAGCCCGGGTATATCCCACATCAAGAGGATGGTTAGGGCAACGAAGGGTGAGCTGGGTATATCCCACATTGGCTAGAGAGGAAGATTCTGGGCTATGTGTTATCGAGCCTTAGCGAGGACGCTAAGGAATAGGGTGGAGAGATTGTAATATCCCACATCGGTTGTGGGAGAGTTTATAATTGGCCTTATAAGACACTGCCTATGAACTCATAAGTACCTACTTTGCTAGCCCTTTTGAGGGGAGGCAATGCCCTGTGGTGGGGCCGTGGACCGGGTTGTTACACAATTCCACATCGGTAAAATAACAATTAAAAGAATAACATATACATATATAATGTCACAGAGTCGTTGACTTGAGAGATCATTTGGGTAACCCTTTCTTTAGTGGCTCTTGGCTCGAAAGGTGTCGCTATAGATGGTGAGTGGCGTTCGTTAAAAAAGTCAGGAAAGCTTAAAAAGTAAGTCATACCGCGTCCAAAAAGTACTCTCAAAACTGTAACTAGTCATATGAGTTGATTCTTTATTTTGCGTCACTGCGACGAGATCATTCTGATAACTGTTACATTGAAATTTTCTTTTCCACCATAGAGGAGGTTGTATCTGTAGCTACCGTTGCAATGAGAACTTTTCTAGTCATTGATGGCGTTGTAAGTGACCACGACTAGAAACGTTAGTGACCACGACCATTGAGATGCAATTCCACAACCTGTAAAATAGCAATTAAAAGAATAACATATACATATATAATGTCACAGAGTCGTTGACTTGAGAGATCATTTTTTAGTGGCTCTTGGCTCTAGAGGTGTCGCTATAGATGGTGAGTGGCGTTTGTTAAAATAGTTAGGAACGCTTAAAAAGTAAGTCATACCTCGTCCAAAAAGTAGTCTCAAAACTTTGACTAGTTATACTAGTTGATTCTTTATTTTGCGTCACTGTGACGAGATCATTCTGATAACTGTTACATTAAAATTTTATTTTCCACCATAGAGGAGGTTGTCCTCTGTAGCTACCATTGCAATGAGAACTTTTCTAGTCATAGATGGCATTGTCTCTATAACAAGAAAGGTAAGTGACCACTACTAGAAACGTTAGTGACCAGGACCATTGAGATGCAATTCCACATCGGTAAAATAGCAATTAAAATAATAACATATACATATATGATAAGAGATAGTCAATGTAAAAACAGACCACTAGCTCTTATTACTTTGTGTATGTATGTGTACAAACTAGTAAAAATCTCGTGCTTTGCATCCAAAGTATTGATTTGAAATAAAAAAAGCTTATAGACCTTAGTGAAAAATACAATTAAACTGAATTAATTAGTACGATTATTTTAATTAAATCAAAATAAGTAAGTTAACTACGAATTGTTAATCAAAGGCTCGAAGCATGAAAAATTCATTGAAGAAAATATGGGATTACTTTCAGAAGCAAAATGCTAATTATTCAATTATGAACAATATATATCTCTATTCATCATACTTCTTTCTTTTGTCATATCATATTAGTATTAAAGAAAATCATGACTCTTCCGTGTTATATCTTATTACCCAAAGTAAAGTGACATAGCAATCAGTTTCAAACATCTTCCATAAATATTTATTTTTCACGAAATACAACAAGTATGGCATTGTAGTAGCAGAAGTAAAACAAAAAAGAAAAAATTTGATGGACATAAAATGCAATGTGAAGTATATATATTAGAGTTGTCCAATATACTGAAATATATTTCTTTTGCTAGGAAGTACGTGAAACCGAGAATGAATAAGTTTGAATTATACGTAAGTACTAGTAACAAGTTCAATGTTTATAAACCAAAGTATTGTAGGATGTAAGATGTCTTATGCAAAGGAGTTGCGATTAATAAACGCATAACAAAGTTCGTAAAATGAAAAGAGTCAGGAGCTTAAATATTAAATCTTTGAAAAACTTGTAAGTATAGCTTTCAAGCATATTCTTAAATTTTCTATCATTCACTTTTAAGGTTTTCGCCATTTATTTTATAAGCACCTCAACTAAAGTTAAAAATATCATCATTTAGAACTGTGGTGTCATTGATTATCCATCTTATTTCTTTCTGTATGGTCGTTTCTTATAGCGACCGATCGTTGGGGGTCAAAACAGCGACCCAGTGGAAAACAATATTTGAAAGTTGACTCACTTTGTTTAGAATACCTATTTAAGATCGTAATGCTTATTAAGATAAATTACGTTGTCTAGCACTCTAGCTTAGGAAAAAACAACGTCGTCTTGCAATACATGTTGCGGCCATTAAAGAAAACACAAAGTATAGACTATCATAAGCCACGATTATGAAAGCACAGTCAGAAGTTGTTCAAAAAGGCTGCGAAGGCGTTATGGGAAGCATGGAAATTCTCCTCGGCCCAGGAAAGAAGAGAAGACAAAAATGAAGCCTGCCCGGCGCCCGTCGCCCGTGGTCGCGCGCCGGCTTCACAGCTCCCGTCGCCGTCGCCCGCGCGCTGGCTTCACGGCGCCCGTCGCCTATCGCCCGTCGCCCGTGGTTGCGCGCTGTCGCCGCGACCCCCGCTATCGCCCACACAATGCTGTCAATAAACAACCACCGTGCACCAAAATTGACGATCCATTGTCATCATAACCAATCCCACCATTGCTGCCGATAACCACTACCCATCACTGCAACCAAAGCAAGTTATCTCTTATTTGAAAATTAAAATACAAAGCAAGTTCTTTTTCAATTTTTAAATATAATTTTTCTAAAATTATGTTTAATCTTAGTGTTACCTTTTTTTTATTCCTGTAAACAGTCTATAATATACTTTAAAGCTCTCTTTTTTATTTACCTAGCACGAATCGATCTTAGCAAAACATAATAGGTATATAATTTTGCATGTAATCCAACATATATTTGCGACAGTAAATTTATGATAATAATACTACACCTACACACTATAAGAAAATGACCATTTAGTGACGGAAGGAAATCCGTTGCTCACTTTTAGCGAGGAATTTTTCCGTCCCTAAAAGTTCATCGCTAAAGATCCTTGCAGACAGAAATGTCCATCACTTATAGTCTTTAGCGACAGACTTTAAGCAAGGGACTTATACTGATGGATAATCCGTCGCTAAAAGGTTTCTCCAGTATTTTAATTTTCGTTCGAACTTTTAAAATAGTTATAACAACGGAATATAAGCGAGGGATGGGAATCCGTGGTTACAAGTAATGCCTGCAAACTTTTTTATGAATAATAGCGAGGGATGGGATTTTATTCTGTCGCTATAAGTAAAAAAAATTTAGAGACGTATGTTAAGCGATGGGAAAGTCCGTCACTTAAAGTAAAAAAAAATTGAAAAAAAATATTTACTTTTAACGAAGGAACTTTAGCAACGGGAAAATTCCGTCACTAAAAATCTATTAGGTCTAAACCCTACTTTTCCCTTTCTCTTTCTCCCCACCGTTTCTCTCTCTTCTTTCTAGCGCTCTCTTTCTCTCTCTCTCTCCACTCTATCCCTGCCCCCGTCCCTCCTCACTGGTGGCAGCCTTACTGCCACCACGTTGCTGATAACCCTTCGCCCCTCACCTCTGTCACTGTCCCCCTCGACAACTCCAGCGCTACCTCACCGCCCATCGCCCACAGCACGTCCCCTCGCAGCCTCGACCCAATGACCACAAGCGCCGCCACCTCACCTGATGTCAACCGCCCCCAGTTCATTACATTTTTTTTAAATAACTAAATTGTGTTTAAATTGTATTGGTTTGTTATAAAGTGTTTGAATTGTATATATTTGTTATAACGTGTTAAAATTCTATTGATAATTTAAAATAAAAAATATGTTGCAAATTTTAAATTGTATTGTTGTTGTTATAGTTACTACTAAATTTATTTTGGTTGTAGGTTATAATTATTGTACGTAAAATTTACACTGCGGGTGCGTTGAAGATTGCATTGGAGTTTTGGATCCCTCAGTTGTAATAGATGAACGTAATTTTATCTTCGCCCATAACCAGCTTGGACATAATTATAATATGATGGAAACCAGGTCTTGACAAAATTTTAAATTAATTAACTCCTTAAATGAATAATTAAAATATAATCAAATATAGCGATAGACTAAACTGTTAACCCTACGGTTATTTAACCTAGGATTATATTTGGTTTTAATGATAACTAACATTGATGTTTATGTTGTCTAACATGCATTGAGTTGATGAAGCAATATGAACTATCTCATACTCATGCAAATGGATAATTAGACGAGCAAATCGTTCAAAGACTCTCAACGGAACGCATCAAAGAAGGAATTCGTCGATTGAATTTTACAACGCTTTATTTCCTTCTTTGTAAACTAGACGTATAGAGATGATCGTTACGATGACTGTATACCTAGAACTTGCCCATAGGTTTCCCTTGCATGCATAAAATTTTTTCATTCTTTAAAAACTAGGAAACTACATTTTCTGGAATGCAGCTGCATTGGATTGTAGTCGACTGTAAGTTGGGCAGTGAGGTATTACAGTCGACTGCAAGTTGGGCAGTGAGGTATTACAGTCGACTGCATAGGAATGCAGTCGACTGCAATACTTCCAGTAGCCTATTACAGTCAACTGCATTTGGATTACAGTCGACTGTAAGTTAGAAATTTGAATTTCCAACGGCTACTTTTGGGTTACAGTCGACTGCAATGCACCATTGCAGTCGACTGTATTTACCGTTTGGCACAATAAATGCCCTACCTAACTCCAAACGGTCATATTAATTCCCAACTCTATAAATACTCATTTTGGCTTAGTTTTGATTCATCAATTGCATTCAAAGCTCTCATCTTTCATATACTCAAAGATCAAAAGCAATTGTTCAATCCCTCTTGTTTTTATTGATTTCTCATCCATTTCAAGAGAGCATTTATTGTGAGCTTACATTTGAGAGATATACACTTTCATAAGTCATCATACACTCATCTCTCTTGTTCTAGTTCTTAAACTTGTACTCATCTACTTATTGAGAATGAAATCTTGTACACATTTCTTCATCTAAAGTTTCTTGTATCAAAGCTTGGGGTTGTCAAGCTTTGGAGCTTTGGGTTTGTTAAAGCTTGTTCTTGATGTGGGCATAGCATCAAGGGATTGTAAGAGGTTCGATCTTGACCCGTAAGGAAGATCATACTAGTGGATTCTAGGGCCTTTCAAGGGACTTCCTTGAAGGGGTGGACGTAGGCTTGAGGGTATATCAAGCCGAACCATTTAATTCTCTTTGTCAAGTATCTCTAAACCCTTCTCTCTTTACTTTATCGTTTTACATTTGTGTTGAGATTGGCTAGTTTGCTTACTTGAGATTTTGTGTTTGAAGTATTTACTTGTTATTTTTAAAGTAGTCTTAAAACCCTATTCACCCCCCCCTCTAGGGTTATTTATTTGGTTTCATAAACCATAAATCCTAATTAAACCCTAAACCATAACCGTAGATACAACTGTAAACTGTATTTGAACCCTAACCATAATTAAACTCTAAACCCTTATTAAACTGAACTAACCCCAACCTTAACCACAACCCTAAACCCTAGCCCCAAATTAAACCCTAAATCCTAACCCTGATTAAACTCTAAACCCTAATTAACCCTAAATCTTTATTAAACTAACCCTAACCCTAAATCCTTATTTAAACACTATACCCTAATTAACCCTAGACGGCTAAACCCTACTTTAAACAACCCTAATCCTAATTAAGTCGTATATCCTAAAACATAAACCCTAAATACAACCCAAACTCTAAATACAGCCCTAACCATAATTAATCCGTAAGCCTTAACTAAACCCTACACCCTAAACCTAAGCACATCCTTAAACCAAACTCTAAACTGTTAATCCTAAACTTTGTCCCTATAAAGCAATATCGCAATATCACAATAATGATGACATAATATAAACTCTATAAATAGATACCATATTCCACTGAGAAACAAATTGGATGTAGGTAAGTGAATATTCGCTCTAATTTTGTGAAGTCCATTGACAACGAGTTAGTATTAATGAATTTGAAAGTGAGTCATTTTGGTTATGACATGTTTCATCTTTTTTGAAAATTTTATATTGCAGAAAGATTATTGCATACTCCCAATTTTTAAATGCATGCATGCATAAAAACCCTTAGTTTCCATTCAAATGTACTCATGACAAAGTAATGCTTTGTAGTGAGCCTTTGGATGTCCAGTTTAGATAATTTGAAAAAACTAAGTGTTTATAAAACAGTGTATCGACTCATTCTCCGTGTTTTGTGTCTTGGAAATTAGGTACACATTCTCATGTGTTTCTTCGGGTGCATACAGATATGGTGTCCTACATCCGTTTAATCTTGTAAGAGCAAGATTAAATGCATGTTAAAACATCAAATCAATGTCGTGTTGAAATACGGGGAGGTGCTGCCGAATTTTTGTAGACATCGGACAAAGCATGAATCGGTAACTATTTTATAGACACGTGCTTTTCTAAAAGGTACGTGACCATTACTTATTAGAGAATGTAGAGGGTATAGACATGTTGTCACATGCATGCACTCATTGACATATCAACCCTACCTAATTATAGATTTTAATTTAACGTGGTATGTAGTAATCTTAGTGATCACGTCGGCTAATCGAAGTTGCATGAAAAGAAAAAATGATGATGATTTCGAGCATTGTGTCAATAATTTTCTCGAGTTTGCATATGCGCATATTGAATATATTGACTTTGATAAGATAAGGTGTAATATCCAGTATTTTTTGAGTTGTTTAAGATGATCATATGTGCTTCGAAAAATAAATGGCAATAATTTTGGGTAGAGAATGAAATGTTAAAATGATATTGAAGTCAAAATGTAATTTTAAAAACTTTGGTGTCATTTCGTAAATATGGGAAACTTTGGGGATGTTTTGCAATTGTGGAAATTATATATATACTTATGTGTCAAATTGTAGAGATAACTTATCTTAAGAAAATGACACCACCTACTTAGTTAGGTGATGACTTATACATTATAATGTAAGTTAATGGATTGTGTAAATCTTTAAGAAATTAAAAGAAAAGAAATTCGGGTGAGAAAGAAAGAAAAGAAAAAAAAAGAACATAGAACAGCACACTAGCTCAGCAAAAAACAGAGAAAGACCGAGCAGAGATGGGAAGAAAGAGAGGAAGAAAAATCAGAGAGAAAGATGGGGAGATTGAAGAATTATAAAGGGTAATCTCGATCTTTACCCTTTATAGTGTGTGTGCTTTAGTGCGTGTTGTGCGTGTTTAGTGTGTGTTGTAGGCACTGTGCAACGTGTGTTTACTATGTGTATGTTTGTCGGTGTGTATATCTGTGTGTTATGGGTGTAATTGTGTGTTAGTATGCGTGTTTAGGGGTTAGTGTGTGTGGGTATGTCTCGGCAGAGGTGGGGGAAAAAGGGAACCGGGTGTGTGTGTATTAAGTGGTGTAATGTATGTCTGTATGTGTTCAGTGTGTGTATGTGTGTTGCTGAGGGTGGGTGTGTTTGTTTTGGGTGTGTGTTTGCACTGTGTGTGTGTGGGGGGGGGGGGGGGTGGGGGGGTGATGTGTATATAATTATGTGTAACAATGTGTGTATGTGTTTGTTTTAGGTATATTAAAGTGAATATTTAGGTGTGAATATGTGTATGTATGTGCAGTAGTGTGTGTGTGAATTGTGTAGGGGGTGTCTCGACAGAGGAAGAAGATGAATAGTGTGTGATTTAGGTGTAATAGTGTGTATTGTAATTTGAATTGGGATTTTTGTGGTGGGGGAGGGGCTAGGGCTAGCAATTTTGTGCGAATTTTTATAAATGATTTGGACAAGAATCTGACAAAGTACCAAAAAGATATTTATGTCATTTTTACAAGATCTACGTAGGGATTTTTCGGTGTCCGCGAAGGACGCTAAATTAGGGTATCAATTTAATAGGAATTCTCTAATTATTTAATAAAGAAAATCAAGTTATTTTAATATGAGAATTTTAGGAAAACCTTATATTACTGAGATGTTTCATTTTCTAAAATTATGTTCCATTCCGATGTTGATAACTATTTTTAACAGAACGACTTCTGAACGCTCGATCCGGACACCGGTTCGAAATTTTGGAGCAAAAATCTCCGGAAACATTTTTTAGCCAAAAAATGACTTCAGGATACTTAAAAGGGTATTTTAAAATGTTTTTGAGATTTTTCCGGCGCGAGGGGCACTAGGGAGTGTTTTGGTAATTTTTCACCCGAGGTGGTGTTCTGGTAATTTTACCTATAAAAGGTCCTTTTGGGGTAAATTCAGATACGATAGGTAATCGCCAAAAACGACAAATCTTTGCTTTTAAGTTTTAACTTTTCAATTATGCACCTTTAATAACTTATACTTCAGAGTTAATTAATTACACTGCTCGTTTGTTGAACCCCATACTTCTGTTGTGTTGGTAGAAATGGTTCCATTCCATCAGCCCTATCATTGTGTTCCAAAATGACCATCGAGCTTGATCTGGGCTGGACTTGTAAGTTGGATATTAGAATTTAGAAGTACTTTGGGCTAAATTGAGGCTTGAGTCTACACCTGTCACTACATGGATCAACTTCATTCGAATTGGGCGTGGGCCTGCCAGCTTATATCCTGTTGCTACAGCAGGTCCAATTTCTTCCGTGTCTTGCCGCAAAGTGGGTTATGGATCCAGCCACTTTATAAGCCCGATCGTGATCATGCAAAGTGGGTTATAGATCCAGCTACTCTATAAGCCCAAAAGTGTTGGCCATGTGAAAAATCAAGCTTATGGTAATTGAGAAGATATGTGCTGACCAAACAATGGCCTCAAATCACTGAAAATGCTCGTTTCAGAGAGACTCGTGCAAAACTATATTCTTTTGAGTTTTTTTTTTTGGGTGCCCTAACTTTTTTCTACACCGCAATTTTTACGATTTTCAGCCTAACAAACTTTTTTTTTCTTCTTCAAGATAAGTGATCTATGCTAGGAAAAACGGAATGATCTTATACGGTAAGAAAATTTTCACATCAATTTAACACCTAATTATCTTTGAGGATATGATAGGAATTGGTTTGCTTATGGTGAGTGATGGTTGTAAGGAATTGGCTAAGAAAAGAAGTCACTGCCTCTTCTTAATCATCTTTTGAATTCTCCCTCGTGTACCTGAGTTGAGTCATTTTTGCCTTTTTGTTGGTAAGGGAAGGTTACCAATCTTAAACACTTAGGTTCCAAAACAAGTTCTTCTATTTTTTTTTTTAAGTTAAAACAAGTTCTTCTATTAAGTTTATGACATCCAATTTCGAAGAAACTGAAATTTTAATATTACGTTTAAAAAATAACGATCGTCACCTCCTAATAGTAGAAATGAGTATTGAAGAGCACTAGCTTTAAATTCAAAAGCCATCCATCTTTATAAGTTCTTGAAGTGAGATTGAGTCGATTTAAGATGTAGTTATCTGTGCAGAGGCATACTACATACTATTTTCCGCACACCAGCCTTCCGCTCCCGTCTGCATAAATTGACTCGCAACACTAAGAAGGTACTCCCGGAGATCCTGGTGGACTGCTATGAGCATTTTTACCCTCCCTTGTGTCCGGTCTACTTCTCTGATCACTGCGCTTGCCCACTCCCGCCTTCTCCCATTTTTTGTGCTGTTTCTGTCTTGGGTTCCCCTCTCGACCGCAAATTCGGCATGGGGCTGGTTTTGTTCAATCATACCTGGACGCAGATAGAAGGAGCCATTGACTCGATCACGGCGGATGATGAATTGGGTGCCTTCAGATTTGCTATCTCTTATAGCCTTGCCTGGGTTTTTCGTCTCCATTATTTACATGTCATTTTTTTACTGCCTGACAGTCCCTTTCTGCTGCAGATTGCCCCGCTCCTTAGCAGCAGTTCATCTGTTACGACTTGTACAGTTTTGCCTAACTGCAGGGGCATGCACTCTGTGCACGCCACCCAAGGTAAAGCAGCTTCTATGACGCTGTCTTCAGCATTAGCGATTTTTGTAGTCCGGTTTGGTGCAGGACTGCACCAGGAGTGGATTGCTAGTGTACAGCCTGCCTAGCTCAGGGTCTCGCTATTCTCCTTGTGGTGTTTTTGTTTATTTCTTGCAGTTAGTTTGTTTTGTTATCTTGGATGGGGTTGTCATCCACTGTATATTCAACTTTTTATCCTGGTATATATTTCTGATGTTCTAAAAAAAAAGATGTAGTTATCTCTTGCTTACACCTGGACATACCGGAGAAACAAGGCATGACATCTAGCTAACCAGAAGACTCTACAAGTTGAATATATATATATATATATATTTGGATGGCCTTTCTTATTTTGCATATCCTTTTTTACCCTAGGAAATGGGAACGAAAGGATGACTCGAATGAAAAAATATATATTTAGTGTCAATCAGAGGAACATAAGCACGCCACAACCAAGCGACATAGTGTATATAAGCATAGAGATTGACAATAGTCTGAGTGTCTGGGGAGGAGAATAACATGGAACCTCTAGATAAAACAAAAAAGCATGCAGGTGAAACCCATCCAAATTTTAGAGGCGACTTTTGTCGCTGAAAACGAGAGTTGTAGAAAGTTATCCAAACATGAGAAAGGATCAAAATCTATAGTTTGACATTGTTGTTCCAAAGCTAAACAATGCCAATTTTGTGGCACAAGTAATGGAATGGAGGCATTCCAAGAAGCAGCTATGTCTTTGCTCCCTCTAGAAGTTGGAACAATTTTCATGACCGTGACCCCCTTTTCTAGCATGCCCGTTAGAGGAGTAAATCATATATAAAACTATTTTGCATGGAAGACTTTAATTGAATCTAGACCTACATGTTGTTGCCGTAGTTTAACAACTATATATATGAACAACTTTTGGATACAAATTATGCTCCTTCACTTTTGGGTTCTCGGTTATCACCTGTAATCCGAAGGATAACAATTTCGTTAACGGACGATGCAGTTAACCCCTAAAAGAGAATTTCCTCTAGTAAAAAGAAACTTCAAAATAAGGGGTGGCTTAACCAGGATTGGAGACCTGTCTTGGGGTAACAAATTTCAAGAAAATAGATTTGACTACTATTCAACGTCTTCCAGAACATTGAAAGTGAATTCGTTTCATAAAACTGAACAACTATTCAGACACAATGTAGAAGCGTCACGTCCTGGGCAAGCAAAAATAGTCCAATTAATGGACTACTAACAATATACTATACTTTCTCTAGAACATTAACATGGACCGAGACGAAGTTATTGCGTTTTATTTTGCTTTTAGAAAAAACAAATATGCATGTAGGCTACTTGATACGGAGTATAATATACCGGCATTCCTGAATAGCTTTTTTTTTTTTTTTTTCCGCATAGGTTGGCCACACAAAATATTAATTTCCTCATTATCCTCGAAAGTCTTTGTATACTACTGCAGTATCATAACCCACTAAATTCAGAGCTTGGTCATGAGACTAGATATTAGTAGTAGTCTAACAAAATATTTAAGTGCCATATATACATGATTACAGTTCCGGTAGAAAGAATAGCATACAATAACCCTAACATATGGTGATCATTAATTATCAAATTTTCTTAGTGGCAATTTTAAAGATATCTTTAGCGATAATTTTTTGCAGCACTTATATAGTGTCACTAATTAAAAATTACTAAGCATATTTAGTAGCCATCATTTATCGTTCTATAGAGAGTACTTGTAAGTTTTTCTTACGTCCTGGTTACAATATTCTCTAGTTCTCTCGAAAATTAACATAGATACAAACAAATGTATTGCCTTTTTTTCCTTTAAAAAAAAACGAATATGCTGGCCACATAAAATATTTCCTCATTCCTGAATTGCCTTTTTTCCGCATAGGCTGGCCATATGAAATATTTCCTCATTATCGTTGAAAGTCTTTGTTATATTGTAGTACCATATCCCTATACATAAACAGAGATCGGTTCACTCAAAACACTTGATAAATGAACGTTTTGATGCGGCTGGCTCAGTAGACTAGGTTCGGTAGTAGTCTAAAAAAACTATTTAAGTGCCATATGTAGAGGGTTACAGCCACTGTAGTCGGAATAGCCGACAACCTTCACATATAGTGACCATTAATTACTGTAAGTGACATTTTTGTAAATATTTCAGCGACAATTTTTTGTACCACTCTTTTAGCGTCACTAATTAAAAGCCACTAAGCATATTTAGCAACCATCGTTTGTTGCTATATAGAAAATTGTAAAATTTTCCTCAAGCGCGGTTGCAACCCAGTAAATTTTCCTCCACAGACATGGATTTGATGTAGTCGGAAAGATCTTGCCATGTTTTGATCCCTAGGGCACATAGGCTTTGGGCACGAAGATGATGAATGTTGGAGGACAAGTTAGGGTGTCACACGAAAGAGGGCAAGTAACTTGTCTTCCTGAACTTGTCTTGCCCCGTACAAGCGACATATTTAGCACATTGGTTATGTTCTAGAACTTAGCATGGATAGTCAAATTAATGTCACCCACTAATCGAAATTTCATGGCTTGAAGCTACGCGTAAGAACGAAACAATTTATACCTGCATGATAACATCACGTATGCTGAAACGAAGAGGACTCGATTAGCCGGGTAGTCAAAGTTGAGTTTTCCCGTAATAAGTACATGGGTTTCGAAAAGTCATTATAGCTGCCTTGTGATGAGTCATGGCCCGGCAATCTGGCATGAACTCTCACTTATTTTTTGTCCATGAAGTGAGTACACCAGTATCTCTCCCCAACGGTTTGCTTAAAACAAAGATTAGAGTTCTGAGGGGCTTAACCGCATGACCGAAGTTGGTGTTCTGATATATGTTACAGGTTGCAGCTTGATCTTTCTATAAGTGCAATGAACAAATTTTGGCTCCTACCCAGGTTGTAAAAATCTTCCTCCAACCTCGTGTATAGTGAAAATTAATAATCGCTAAATGTTTTTAGTAACTTTTCTTGTAACACTTTCAACGACAATTATTAGCAGCATTTTTTTAGCGTCACTAAATAATAGTAATTAGAAACATTTAGAGACAATTGATTGTCGCTATATAGGGGGTAAGAAGAAGATTCCTCCAACCGGGATAGCAGCTAAATGTTTGTAGGTTTACAAAATTGCTAATTTACTACAAAAGTCTTAATTGAATAGCCGTAGGCGATGAATGTTTGTGCAGTTTTGCAAATAACTGAGTACAAATAAAAAGAAGTAGTATTTTTAGCATGAATTAATTTTTCTAAACAATCAATCACTCTTACATTGCTAATCTCCAAATTAAGCTATTGTTGCCAAGATTTATGGCAAACGTCATGAAATTGCAACCAAAAGAAAAAAGCTTAAGGAACAGAATAAAGCTACAAGTACAGGGTTTTGCGTGCACCGCAGATTACGAAACTAAGAGGTGAAGAAAAGAAAGACAAAATTTGGTAATCAACTTTGAAAAGCATTCTTCTCGGGGAAGAAGTTCCTGATAGTCAACATCATTAAAATGATTACATCACAATGAAGACTAACATATACAAAATGCAAAGTTCTTGATTAATACATCATGCCCTCGGTCATAAAGAACCACTATATAAGCAATGCGTTTCATACAAAATGATCAACAAAATCATATATCTCTTCAAGTATTATCCAAAGATAAGAGAGATACAAAAGGGGAGAGTTAGAGAGTGAGAGATGGCTGCAGCTTCTGGTGTTCCTGTGATCGATATGCAAAACATTGCAGGACTAGCTGAAAAGCTAGTTCAAGCGTGTGAGGAATGGGGATGTTTTAGGCTCATAAACCATGGTGTCTCAGAAAAACTCATGTCGGACGTCAAGGCGGTTACCTTATCTCTCCACGACCTTCCTCCAGAAATCAAAATGCGAAATGCAAGTCCTGTAGAGGGCAAAGGGTACACGCCACCTAACCTCGCAAGTCCATTCTTTGAGGGCATGAGCATTTATGACATGGCTTCACCCGGAGCTGTTGATGACTTCTGCAATCAGCTAGGGGCCTCAGCTCACCACAGGTTAGCTCTCCTCCAATAACTTTTTATGACCTTCCAATTAAGACTTTAGCAACATATATTACATCGTAGATTGGCAGAGGATTGTAGAAAGTTCTCAGCAGCCATGGTTACTGGAAAAAATTTCCTAATAATTATTGTCCTTTACGATGAAACATCGCAGGGAAATTCTGTTCAAGTACTCTCAAGCTCTGTATAATCTTGCTCAAGATCTTGGGGCCAAGTTGTTACAGGGTATGGGGCTGCATGGCGACCTGTTTGACGGGTGGCCTTGTCAATTGAAGTTGAACAAGTACAACTATAGTCCTCATAGTGTAGGCCAAACTGGTGCAGTCATGCATTCAGACCCGGGGTTTCTCACCATATTACAGGATGATGAAATAATCGGCGGTTTGGAAGCTGTGAGCAGGAACACTGGTGAACTAGTGCCTGTTGATCCCATGCCAGGCACCCTTGTGATCAACGTCGGAGCTATTGCCGAAGGATGCCCCCTTTTTCTTCCAACTTTTTGATGCAAGTTGCTCCACTCTATTTACTCAAAGTTACACTATGACTAACTTTGAACGTGTCACAGGTATGGAGCAATGGCAGGCTTTGCCATGTGAAGCACCGGGTACAATGTTATGAAGCAAAAATCCGCATCTCAATCGCTCTGTTCGTGTTAGGCCCGCGGGACGCAAAGGTGGGAACTCGGCATGAACTAGTAGACTCTGAACACCCAAATCTCTACGTCCCTTTCGACTTTGAAGAATATAGGACGCTTCGATCTACAACGAAAGCACCAACTGGTGGAGCTCTGGAGCTATTCCGCGCCACCAAATTCTGAAATAGTCGCACCACATACCCTCTGAGAGATGTGGAAGAACGCAACTTGTATCTCCGCCAGACGAACTTTTTTTAAGCAATTATTAGAACACAAAAGATGGTATTTACACATCCTGCTGGCTCTTTCGTCGGATGTAAATGGCCTGGCCTCCCACTCTATAGGAGGGCAACTGTAGCTTACACTTTTATGAATAAAAACCTTTGTTCGTGCATTTTATATATGCTTTTTAGATGATGCAAATTTGCAATCTATGCTGATTTTGGTTTCCGTAGGCTCTTGCATGGTGAGTTTTACATTGTAACTACTCTAGAGATCAAGAGGCAAAAAATTATTCAGACTTCACCGTTCAATAGTTGTTCGGTTCTACATACTTTTGTTGTAAGTTCAAGAATCATCCGATACACAATGATAGACATATGACAAACAAGGAATTAAAGGATTGTCGTGTCTCAGTCTCCTCTCTCAACCACCACCGGCCACCACCTTTGCCGCATGCCAGCACCTCCACCACCATCAATTGCGATTACCGCATTCAATCAACGCCTCCGATGGTACCTAGCGACCTTTTGCAGCTCCTGCAGAGTCAACACCACCCGGCGCCCATCACCTTTGTTGTCAGTTCTTTTGCCACTCACGTAGAGGTGTTGTGTGAAAACTATGCCATTACTCCTGCTTTAACTCCTTCAAGCAGTTCTAGGTAAGAGATAGGGACCTCAGATACTTCACAGGCTAGAAAATATACAGGGTGTTGGATCATTTGTCCCGTTCATCTAAGATCGGTACGAATATTATGAAATAACTTCTAACTTCTCATGTTCTCTCCAATTAAGTATCACATCAAATCATTTTCGTCTAACCGCTAACGACCTGATAGAAAGAAACTACTCATGTGAAATCAAGCGATATGCACAGCGTTTAACGAGGTTGCCCAGTGAAACCATGCATTGTATTCGACCTTTCAATTTCTGGGCAGCCAGCTAAGTCACTTCCGCACCGATGAAAGCATTAACGTCACATAGTCGTTGAGTTAGAGAGATAATTTGGGCAGCCCTTTCTTTAGTGGCTCTTGGCTCTAGAGGTGTGTTGTATATGATCAGCCCGTTCGTTAAAATAGTTGATAACGCTTAAAAAGTAAGTCATACCTCATCCAAAAAGTACTCACAAAATTGTGACGACCGGTCATACTTGATAATAATTATAGGTCACTAAGATGAGATCATTTCGATAACTGTTGCATTGCATATATTTTACCACCGTAGAGGAGGTTGTCCTCTGCCACTACTGTTGCAATCTGAACTTTCCTACTCATAGATGATGATGTTGTCTCTATAACAAGAAAGGTAAGTGACAAGGACTAGAAAGGTTAGTGATCACGACTACTGAGATGCAATTTCACATCGGTAAAATAATCATTATTAAAAAGTAATATACATAAAAACTGGTTACAAGTTTTTGTTACTTTCTGTATGTATTTATTCAATTAGAAGGATAAATCACTCCCAAATAGATTATGAAAAGCAAACCTAAACAAGAAAACTATTTTCTAGATGCACTAAGATAATTGGGTCTTCTTCGTTGGCAATTAATTTTGAGTTAAATGCTTTTACGTGGTACAAAATTGAAATTTTACCACCACCTGGCGAAACATTAAGGAGCGTGTCGAAATACCATCCCAAATCAGAAAAATAACAATTTAGAACTTAAGGCCAAACATTAAGGAGCCTTGTAAGGCTCGCCCTTCATTACCAATTGATTTTTGATTTCGATGCTTTTGGAGTGCCAAAAACCTCATATGAAATATTTGTCAAATGCCCCGATTAACATAGAATACTAGTCGAATACCGAGATCGACTTACTGAAACTACTTTGAATGTGTCGCTCATTGTTTCGTAAGTCCAGTGACCGGATTATGACTGCATATTACTCCTAATTCAGCTGCAGTCTGCTACACTCTTTAAAAATGTTGATTATGATTGCATTTTTTTCTGTTTGTTTAGTTATTTTCTGTTGTCTGCGTCTGTCTATATCTTTTTGGCAAATGGGCTGCTACATGATGGATGCATAAAGAACAGATAAATTCCTCACATTCAATGCATGTTTCAAAGGCCAAGCATTCAATTTAAGCTAGAAGGTCTACTCACCAACATAGTTTGTCTGAGCGTAAATTTCAAATACACTCAATTTATGCATAATATAACTGGAGTCATCGACAAGATTGTTTACGCTACAGTGAAAGTGGCAACAACCATGTGAAAACCAGAAAATACCAGCAGAGAGAATTTCTCACGTAAAATATGCGTGTACAAAATTTAAGAAATATTGGGAGGTCCAAGACTAATGGTCTGATCCGAAACATGTAAAACGGTTGTATCTATGATCAAACACGTCATGCATATCTTAGTCATTCCTCCCATCCCATCGGCCCTTCAATCCAACGGCTCTAAATGATCAAGGACCATGTACTATTTACTCTTCAAATTTAGCTTAGATGGACCTCCTCCAAACCACAAGTTTCTCATGCAAACTAGAGAAATATTGGATGGTCAGAGACCCGTCGTCCAAACCATCTAGAACCGCTGCATGTATTTATCAAACAATTTCATGCATCTCTTAGTCCTTCCTCCCATCCCATCAACCCCCAAATCTAACGATTCTAAATGGTCCAGAACAATGTGATATTTGCTTTTCATATTTAGCGTAGATGGACCTTCTCCAAACAGCAGATGATTGTAATCTTTGTAGCGTATCGAGCTACCATGGTGATGTAGTCAGGTTGCTCAGCACGTCAATATTCTTACCAGTTTAAAAGTAATGGTTAAAACATCTAATCAAATATGTTGAGTTCATTTTGAATAAGCTTATATTCTTTTGCTTTTTAGAAAAAATTATTTCGGCAATGTGGGGGTTTGATGTATTTTGTTTACCTCGACAGTCAACAGGAATTAGTTATCCTTTTGGCTTCCACCGTGTTATCGGGGAAAATAAAACATTTGTTAGGAGAAAAACTTCAGCATCACGGTAATAGAGATAGCATGGTGTGACACACGGGTCAAATCTAACGAGGTGGAAGGATTTGGAGACAATAGGGATTCAAGGTTCTATTAAAATTTTCCTATCTTATATGTTGGTTATGCTATATCATCTCTATTACCGTTACATTGAACATTTTCCCATATTAAAACTAGTTCGTGGCCATTCATTCATCTAGATTTGTTTTACCTATTTATACTTTAACCCGAAGAGGCTCATAAAAAAACTTTCAAGATGTATAAGACTGAAGAATTAATAGGTAGCCAAACAAGCTTGACCAATGAGACAAAGCTAGACCAAATTGTTCCTTGAACTAAAGCTATAAAATTTATGTAATGCTCTAGATGTTCACTTATGTGCAAAGAAGTTACCAAAGCTTCGTAGTGGCATGGAGAACAACTTATTTGATTTAGAGCCATTACCTTTCTTCACTAGAATTAAATAGTATATATGTTCCCGCACACGTTGAAAATGGGAAGAGACAATTAGGTCATCAACTTTGACAAGCCAACATAGGAGAAAGGGTTTCTAGAGGGCCGACCCATAGTTATCAACATGATTAGATGAAAAAGGAGAATTAAAAACCGTCCTAGGGTAGAAGAAGATGACACCAACCAGTATATAAGCAGTGCAGTATATGCAAAATCAACAACAGTTCTTTCCTCTTCCACACACAGAGAACATATCTAAATAGACACATGGCAGCTTCTAGTGTTCCTGTGATTGATAGGCAAGATTTTGCAGGACTAGCTGAAAAACTAGTTAAAGCATGTGAGGAATGGGGATGTTTTAGGCTCATAAACCATGGCGTCTCGGAGAAACTGATGTTGGAGATGAAGGCGGTTACCCGTTCATTCCTCGACCTTCCCCCAGATATCAAACTGCGGAATGTTAGTCCTGTAGAGGGCAAAGGGTACACACCACCTAACCAAGCCAGTCCATTTTTCGAGGGGATGAGTGTCTATGACATGGCCTCACCAGGAGCTGTGGATAACTTTTGTGATCAGCTAGATGCCTCAGCTCACCAGAGGTTAACTCTCTCTCTCTCTCTCTTAGCAAAATCAAGATCGATACAACCATGTTTGCAGTAAAACATTTGCAATAAATACTAATGTCCCGCACAATTGATCAAAATGGCTATTTTATATATGCAGGGAAACTTTATCCAGGTACTCTCAAGCACTATATGATCTTGCCCAAGATCTTGGACGCAAGTTGCTAGAAGGCATGGGTCTGAAAGGTGACTTGTTCAGTGAATGGCCATGTCAGTTGAAATTGAACAAATACAACTACAGCCCCCAAAGCGTCGGGCAAACTGGTGCAGTAATGCACTCAGACCCAGGATTTCTGACCATATTACAGGATGATGAAATAATTGGTGGTTTGGAAGCTGTGAACAAGTTCACTGGGGAACTAGTGCCTGTTGATCCCATGCCAGGCACCCTTGTGATCAACGTCGGAGATATTGCTAAAGTACGTCGCTTTTTGTGTATAACCTTGTTGTGAAACCTAATCAATTCGGCTTGCGTCTAGTCAAAGTTATCACTAAACATTAACATTTCCTTGTACCTCTAGGTATGGAGCAACGGAAGGTTTTGCAACGTGAAGCACCGAGTCCAATGCTATGAAGCAAAAATCCGCACTTCGCTTGCTTTGTTTGTGTTAGGCCCAAGGGACACCAAAGTGGAAACTCGGCTGGAACTAGTAGACTCTGAACACCCTAATCTCTACGTTCCGTTCAATTTTGAAGAATACAGAACGCTCCGGACCACTACAAAAGCACCTACTGGAGGAGCTCTTGAGCTGTTCCGCGTCACGTCCTAAACTATCATGCGAGTCATTTCCTTTGAGGGTTGACTATAGAACATAGTGCAAGATGTATTTTAAGGCAGTAATCTACCAAGTATTAATCATAGAGAGCTACAGAGAGTGTAAGGCACTTAGAGTTGTTCGTTTACATTTTTAATTTTTGTTTTTGTATTCTGATTTTTTGTTTTGAGAATGAATGATAAAGAAAATGCACATCTTAGTCGTTTACAGTTTTTCATAAAGAAAATGTCCATCTTATCCTTTGACAGTTTTTTCAAAAAGTACTTAATGCTATTTTTTCACATAAACTTATTAATTCACCATAATTTATCAAAATGTCTTTACTACTCACGTATAAAGTTACTATAATACCACTAATCAGCCTCTTTTCAGAGGATGACCCACTCAACACAAACCATTTGAGCTTGGCTTTTTGAGCCCAGAAAAGTTCCTCGCATTCCATCAGCCATTCCAGTCTTCGTCGAGCTTGCTGCTCCAGGTGTTGGAAGCACAACACCTGGAGCAGCAAGCTCGACGAAGACTGGAATGGCTGATGGAATGCGAGGAACTTTTCTGGGCTCAAAAAGCCAAGCTCAAATGGCTGCAGCTTGGCGACCGCAACAATAAGTTTTTTCATGCCTCAACACTGATAGGACGGAATCGCAATCGCATCTTGGTCATTATGGATGAAAAAAACCTCACCCATACGTCTGGGCCTGACATCGTCCATTGTTTACTTAACCATTTCAAATCAATTTTCGAGCGCCCAAACTCTCCAGCAGATCGTAGCGATTCAGAGTCTCTGGTTCAGGGTATTACCCGCAGCTTATCTGATACTCAACGAGAATTCCTTGACCGACCTTTTACATCAAAAGAAATCCGTGAAGCCCTCTTTCAAATAAAACCTCTTAAAGCCCCGGGGCCGGATGGCATTCCTGCTATCGTTTATCAACATTGTTGGGACTTTATGGAACGCCCGATTACTGCTGCAGTTCTATCCTTCTTACGATCCGGTCACATGCTTAGCCTAACCAATAAAGCTTTCATCGTGCTTATTCCCAAGTGCAAAGAACCTCGCACCCCTAGTGATTTCAGGCCTATCAGCCTCTGTAACACCATTTACAAGGTCATCTCGAAAACGCTCGCAAACAGATTAAAAGGAGTTCTCAATGACCTTATCTCCCCTTTCCAGAATGCCTTCGTTGCTAACCGAAATATTATGGATAACATTCTCATCGCCCAGGAGCTGACTCACAAAATTCGGGGCACGAAGAAGACCAAGGTTGGATTAGGAGTTATCAAAATGGATATGAGTAAGGCCTATGATCGAGTTTGTTGGAAATTTCTAGAGGCCATCCTAAGGAAGATGAACTTTCCTACACACCTAGTACTCCTCATTATGCGTTGTGTATCGTCAGTCTCATATGAGATCCTTATCAATGGCTCCCCGTCACCACGCTTTGTGCCCAAGTGTGGTCTCAGGCAAGGGGATCCTATCTCCCCCTACTTGTTTATTCTATGTGCTGAAGCTCTATCCTCTGCATTGTCATATGCTCAAGATCGGAAACTTATTCCCGGAATTAAGGCTGGACAAAGGAGCCCTTCAATCAATCACCTTTTCTTTGCGGATGATACCCTGATCTTCACTCAGACTAGCAATCAAGCTATTTTAGCAATCAAGAGGGTTTTACAGCGCTACTGTCAGGAATCGGGCCAGCTTGTTAACTTTCAAAAATCATCAATTACCTTGAGCCCCAATACTTCTCTATCCACTCATGTCTTTATTCGCCGCAAATTGGGTTTCACTGTAACCTGTGAGTTTGGCAAATATTTGGGAGGAACACTGGATCCTATTACTCACAAGAAAGTTTTTTTCCGGGAACTTGTTGCTCGTATTAGGACTCGGTGCGCTTCCTGGAATGGTATACTCCTAAATAAAGCAGGGAGGGCTACACTTATCAAGTCAGTGCTCAATTCATTGCTCATCTACCATATGCAGGTTTGTATTTTCCCAATACAGGTATGTCGGCAGATTGATTCGTTGCTAAGCAACTTCTGGTGGTCTGGTAATGAAAACTACCGGGGCGTTCACTGGATCAACTGGCACGCCTTATGTGGCCCTCGGGAAAATGTTGGACTCGCTTTTAAATCCGCGAGACTTATGAATATTGCATTACTTACAAAGATTGCTTGGCGTATTTGGGTTTCCCCTAACTCCACTCTAGCCCAAGTCTTCCAAGGTAAGTATTGTGTTCAGCAGGACTTCCTCCACTCCCCTACTACGGGCAACTTCTCAAGCGCATGGCGAAGCATTACTCTTGGACGTCAAACCCTTCAACAAGGTCTACGCTGGCAGGTGGGAAACGGTAGAAGTATCAATATATGGAATGACTGGTGGATACCGGATGGCAGAAATTGTCCGATTCTTCGTTCCACTACAACCAGCAACCAGCCTATTCTTGTCAAAGATATCATTCAAAATGGTACTTGGGATAATAGAAAGATTGATCAGTTGTTTTTGACTGAGGTCGGACACCAAATTAAGGCCATCCATGTCGCAGCAAATGATTTCGAGGATCAACAAGTTTGGGGACACACAAAGGATGGAAACTTTACTGTTGCCTCGGCTTATCTCATGCTATACCGTCAACAATCTATCAATCTTACTCTACAACCTAAACCTCCTTCCAAGCCTCCGATTTACCCTAATGACATCTGGCAAAGACTGTGGAGCCTAAACTTACCGCTCAAATTTAATTTCTTGATTTGGCAAATCTTATGGGACCGACTACCTTTAGCGACAAATCTCTACCAGCGTCAGATAATCCCATCAAACCTCTGTCCCCTCTGTCAAACTGTACCTGAAGATCTCAACCATGCTTTCCTAACCTGCCCTGTGATCCGACCGGTGTGGTTTGGTATACCTCTTGGCTTCAAGACCACGGATATTGATCAACCTTTTACAGAATGGCTCATAGCTTGGCTCACCCCACGTTCTTATGCCCCAGTTACCTGGCACACTCTCATATATCTTTTTGTCACCATTTGGTCCATCTGGAATCATAGAAATAACTTCGTCTTTAGGAATATTTCCTTCCACCCTATGGCCGTGATAGGCCAAATTTCTGTTTTAACTAATAACATCTCCCAATACTCTCTTAAACTACCCACTGCACCACGAACTCTTCCACAACCCAACTGCTCCCCTTCTAGTAGGGATAATAGTTCCCTTCACCATACAGGGACTTTCTCCTTACATTCCAGCCCTACACAGTGCCCATGCTTTGAACCTGTCATAATGAAAATGGTCATCCATGCCTGTTTTGATAAGCAAAGATTACGGACTGGCGTTGGTCTGGTTTGTTACAAAAATAATAACCGTTGTGGATCGGCGGCTTTTTCTACTTCTTCGTCTGATCTTTATACTGCTCTATCCCACTGCCTGCTCCTTACGTCAAAGTGGGCTTTAACAAACAATTTTTTACATATTCATGTGCTAACTACCTCTCTTTTTCTCTTACATCAGATGTCGGGTTCTGAAGACATCATAGATACGGTGGCACCTATCCTCTATGACTTGTGCCATCTTTTACCTCAATTCCATCATTACAGTCTCAACCGGGCTAGTCCCCGCACCCTGAAGGAAGCACGATCATTAGCTCTTTTTGCATGTCAGGCTCGCATACCTGTCTTCCAAGATTGGATAAGTGACAACCTGAGTAGCTAATGAATGACAGCAAAGTTGGATTGCACTGTATGTTATGGATGTTGTGTTATCGCTCTTTTGGACACTTTTGAGCGGTTCTTCTTTATTTTATGTTAGGGGTTGCTAAACCCTTGTCTGTATGGCCTTAGGGCTGAACCTCTTTATTTATCTATGCAATTCTCTTATTACCAAAAAAAAAAAAAACACAAACCCATCTATTCTCCTTCTTCAACCACTGCCGCCCTAAAAACCCCATATCCATCACCACTAAATGCCACTAAGAGGTTGAACCGGTGATTTAGGTTGGTTTTGCTGTGTTTCAATGGCTATTGTGTGGCGATTCAGTTTTTGTGCGGCATGATTTTTGTGGTGGGTATGGGTGGCGAGGAGTGGTGAGGATGGCGGGCTATGACTGTCATGGGTGGCGACTAGTGGAACAGTCAGATCTAACGGTTTTCAGTGAGGCTGTGATGGTGTTGGTAGTGGTTGACGATGATGTTGTGGTGCTTCAACGGCAATCGTGGGTCGCGAATGGTAGAATAAATGGTTGCGGGTGCGGGTTGCGTTGGCGGTTGAGGGTGGTGTTTTGGTGTTTCTTGGCTCTTGCGGTTGGTGATCTTGTTTGATTTTGGTGTTCGACGACGGTTTTCATGGTGAGTGTGGGTGGCGAGGAGTGGTGAGGAGGCTAGCTTACAGTGGTGCTCGGGCTTCGATCTGAAGCTTTTGGGTTGTGCCACCCGGTGGTTATGGTGGCTGTGGGTGGCAAGGAGTGAAGAGGAAGGTGGCTTGTGGTGGTGTTGGGGGTTCGATCTGAAGCAGCGGGGTGGTGCCACGGTGGTCCTGATGGGTTTGTGAATGACGAGAAGAAGGGAGGCGAGGGAGTGTTGGACCTAACAATTGTGTCAGAAGACGGAGTGAATAGTCCATTTTCTCTACTTTCCTGACACAAAGTTATGAACCGGCCGGAAAATTGTGGAAACAGCAGGTGAAAGTAGCAAGTTAGTGCCATGATGGTTCCGATGGTTTTGTGAATGACCAGGGTGCCAGAAGACAGACTGAATTGAATAGTGCATTTCTCTACTTTTCTTCACACAGAGTTAGAACCTGGAAAATTGTGAAAACACCGGCTATTTTCACCTTTTGTCACTGTTTTTATGAAGTTTTTCCAAAATTAAAATGAAACATTGCAAACAAACAACCGAAAAAGAGTTCTTTTTGCCATCGTTACATATATAAAAAGTGAAAACTATAACTTTTTTCAACGAATAGTCCGTTAGAGCTTATGATTGTTGCTCAAATGTAAGAGTATTACTCTCTCCGTCCCACATAATTTGATTAACTTTTTTTTGTATGCAGATTAAAGATTTAATTGATATATTGTACGTTTTACATTATACTCTTTAGAGAGAGGAGGGGAAGAAAGTGGGTTAGGAGAGAGATCGAAAATGAGTTAGTAGAGTGTTAATATAGAGAAAGAAATGAATAAAATAGTGTAAGAAAATAGGCCAGGAGAGAGAAAATAGGTCAGTGCAGTGTTAAATGTGGAGAGAGAAATGAATAAAAAAATGTAAGAACGTGGGTCAGGAAAGAGAAAATAAGTTAGTAGAGATTTAAATGTGAAAAGAGAAATAGAATAAAAAAGGGTAAGTATGTAAAAGTACCTAATTAATCTTTCTTAATTTGAAAATGAGCAATTTTTGTGAGACACACAAAAGAAAAGTTGATCAAATTATGTGGGCCGGAGAAGTATCTAGCACTAGCGAGCGAGAAAAAACAGCATCGAGTTTTTACTGACCGAAAGAAAAATAGTGAGGTGAGGTTGGATGTAGGGAACACTACAAGAAAAATGCCCTGTAGCAGCGCTCTATAATAGCGCTTTCCACTTACCTTGCCATTTATATTTACACTGATTGGAGATTGCCTTTTTGCTCAGGCTAATACAAAACTACATTGCTTATCCACACGTTGCTAACAATATATAGTACATTTGTTAATCACTATGAAGTTTGGATGTCACTTAAGAATGTATAGCTTTTAGCTTGCATGTCGGAAAATCCTGGATGAACTCACTATAGTAGATGCAAAAATTGTACACAATGGTGTACCACTAGCAATTGGCAGACAGGCTTTGCTTTCTCAAGCATTTAAATCGTCGGCAATTATTTCGTATTATAGCATGAGAATATCTAGATGACAGGGAAAAAAAATAAAACTTCAAATATAACATATGAACTGTTATGGGATGAGAATGTTGAAATACTAGCATGGTTGAGTTGCTTTAGTTTCAAAATAGTATGATTTCTTCTCGATTGATTTACTTTAACCCTCAAAATATTACTATGATATACTATCATAGAACGTCAACTTGTATTATATGTGTAAGTGGTTCTTTGATATATCATCGATCAAATGTTTCGGCTACTAAGATCAAATGTTTTTTCTTGCCCTTACTCCTAGATGACCAGAACCTGAGATAAAACTCTTCCCTTGAAACCTTTGCGTACGTAATGACTTGACTATACCATAATATAAGATCTATCAGCCGAGATTGCACATCTACGTAAGCAGTACAATTGCTTTGGCAATTAGGCAAGGTGGCGTCCATGTTTCCCTTTACTTTTTTTTTTTTTGGTTCCTTTTTCTGGCTTTGTGGGCAGGTCGTAATTTGTTCCGGGGGAGGAGTTATCTATCTCTTGCCTCCTCTGACAGGATGTGTGTAATTAGCCTTTAGTTGAACCTAAGTTTGTTGTCTTGTAAGTTAACCCATGAGAATGAATTGGTTCCCTGAAATCAATACGATTCTACTACGAACTGGATCAAGTGACTGCATTCAACTTTGACCAAAGATGCAGCAAATTCAGCAGAGATCACTTTTCCTCCTGGGGTGGCAAAACCGTCTTGTAGTACTCAATAAGTCATACTCATGCCTAAAGAAACAGTTAGAGAGTAAACATTGAATTGGTGACGTTTAGAGCATGACGCACAAAGAAGAAATCTCGCTCAACTTTCAGGTGTGCACAAAACGAAAAAGAGGTGTGCAATTCAACTTAATCAAGTTCTGATATCAAGAGCAAACCCTAAATTGTCCACAATAATTCGTATTTACCAAAAAGACAAAGGGGTATGATAAACTAATCATAAAAGACCCTTTGGAATGGATGGAGAGCGTTGGGGAGATGCCACTAAACTCAACAAATTAAAAGCTCCACCAGGTTATAATCTCTGGATAGTCTCCTTCCCGTCCTTGCGTGAGTAAGTACGAAAGATACATAATCTGCCCGTTAACGTTATCAAGTACTGGACAAATCAACCACAAGATATGATCTTTGACGTGAAAAACCCTCTAACGAGAGGAAAAAAATTACTGAGCCAATCACTACAAGAAAAGACGGATTCAGCGATGGACTTTTAGTCGCTAAAACAACTTTCAGCGACGGATTCCATCGTCGATAAAAAACCGTCGGTAAAAAGTTTTAACGACGGAACTATCTGTCGGTAAAAGTATTTGCCAACAGACATTTACAGACGAACTTTTACCGACGGATGAAACCATCGCTAAATATATTGTAGAATTTTATAATTTTTGATGATTTTTAAAAAACATTTAAGCGACGGAATTATTCCGTCGGTGAAAACAGACTTTTACCGACAGAGTCATCCCGTCGCTAAAAGTCATGTCTTTTATCTCAGATCCCCTTTCTTTCTTTTCTTTCTCCCGTTTCTCTCTCTGTCTTAATTATATCTCACCGGCGTTCTTACTCCGGCGAGGACATATACGGCAACCCACCCCCGACTCCGCGCCACCTCCAGCCCCAATTACTAGGCTCTGTCATCCACGGCCATTGTCCATATCCACGCCACTTCTGTTTCTGTGCCACTAAGCGCCAAACATCGCCATCGCCGGTGCCGCCGCCGCCGCCGCTCGTCAAAACCCTAACTAGCTGTTGCACAGGACCATTGGTATGTTCATTCATTCATCACAGTTATATACACATATTTGGATGTGAATCTCGTGATTTATGTTGAGTTTAGGATTTTGGTTCATTTTTTATCTGATTTACGAACTAGGTTATTTTGTTCAAATTGGATTTGGTGTTTTATTTCTTCGTCTTCAATTTTGTGGGGTTTGAGTTGTGGTGGTGTGTTTTTGTGTTTGTGGGGCTTTTGGTGGTTTTTGAGTAATGATTTTACTAAATGTATGAGATGAGATTGGTCTGTCTTGTAGATGGTGGAGATTGTGATGCGGTGATTTGAAGGCGGTGACAATGGTTGTTGCTTTGCCGACTGTGCATTAGAGAAGATGATGAAAAAAAAAGAAGAAAAAAAGTGATTAGGTCCACGTTTATATGTTCACGGCTTATTTCTCACAATGCCAGTCTTATCATTTAAAATTTCTAAGGCCCATTAGCTATTGAACTTATTTGGTTCAAAACCAAATGTTCAGATACATAATTGACAACAGCCCAAAGGTTGCAATGATACTCCTTAACCATAAAAATTAACAAAATACTTTCTTTTTACTTTTTCTAAGCGTTAATATATTGAGATAAAATTCAAAAAAAAAATTAACGCGAAAAGGCATTAATAAACCCTAGGGACAATCATAACCAAAAGATCTGTTTCAAATTAAGTGTCATGCCTTCAAATTAGATCATCTTTAATTTGCCTAATCAAGCTTTAATCTGCCTAACTACCATAGGAGTGACAAAGAAACAGATCAAATAGGTATCACTGGTGCACATGTTCAGTTGAACAAAGACTCCTCTAAATTGGACTAGAGAGGCTGTAACAGTCCTAGTCCAACTAGTCAACCTTATCATGGTTTTGATCAAAATACAATAGTCTACATATACCCTACCCACCCTACCCAGAAAGGAGAAATTATATTCAAGAAAATAATTTAATAAGTCTTAGGATAATCAACCAAAGTCCAACTGCTCACTCTTTCAGAACATATGGTAACTTCTCATGGTATTATCAGATATCTGATTTTCACAAGGTTTTGAATTCGATTGATGATTTTATTTTGTTAATTTTGCATTGAGCATTTGAGATATTGAAATTGTTGACGGAGGATGGTACCCAATTGGATTGAATGTGTGATTTTTATTCATTTTTATTTCATTTGAGCAATTGAGAATTGAGAATTGAGATTGTTGATTGTGCATGCATTGAGCATTTGAGAATTGAGATTGTTGATGGAGGATGGGACCCAATTGGATTGAGATACCGGTTAGGTAGCATGGACACGGACACAGACACCCTGTCCGATAAACACTGACACCGAAATGTCATATTTTGGCTTTATAGTTGTGGATACCTCTTCAAGAGGTGTCCGGCACCTCTTCAATGGGTGTCCGACACGGTGTCTGGCAATTAAAAAATAAATCAATGTCTTCGGACACCGTTGAGAGGTGTCAGACACGTGTCCGGATGTGTCGATGAGGTGTCGAGGTGTCGGTAGGTCACGGACACCGCGTCTGATCGACACCGACACCGAAATGTCACATTTTAGCTTTATACTTGTGGACACCTCTTCAAGAGGTGTTCGGCACCTCTTCAATGGGTGTCCGACACCTCTTCAATGGGCGTCCGACACGGCGTCCGGCACTCACAACATAAATCCATGCCTTCGCACACCGCTGAGAAGTGTCGGACACGTGTCCGGAGGTGTCAGACATGTGTCGGGATATGTCAATGAGGTGTCGAGGTGTCGGTAGGTCACGGACACCGCGTCCGAACGACACCAACACCGAAATGTCACATTTTGGCTTTATACTTGTGGACACCTCTTCAACGGTTGTCCGGCACATCTTTAATGGGTGTCCGTCACGATGTCCGGCAATTAAAAAATAAATCAATATCTTCAGAAACCGCTGAGAGGTGTCGGACACGTGTGCGGAGGTATCGGACACGTGTCTGGATGTGTCGATAAGGTGTCGAGGTGTCGGTAGGTCACGGACACTGCGTCCGATCGACACCAACACCGAAATGTCATATTTCAGCTTTATACTTGTGGACACCTCTTCAAGGGGTGTCCGACACGATGTCTGTCAATTAAAAATTAAATCAATGTCTTTGGCCACCGCTGAGAGGTGTCGAATACGTGTCCGGATGTGTCGATAAGGTGTCGAGGTGTTGGTAGGTCACGGACACCCCGTCTGATCGAGACCGACACCGAAAAATTTCACATTTTAGCTTTATACTTGTGGTCATCTCTTCAAGAGGTGTCCGACACCTCTTCAACGGGTGACATACACGGTGTCCGGCATTTAAAAAATAAATCAATGTCTTCGGACACCGCTGATAGGTGTCGGACACGTGTTCGGAGGTGTCAGACACCATACCGACACCCTATATGAGGTGTCGGTGCTTTATATCAATTTTCATTATTTAAATAATTTTGTTAACTGTTCATTGAGTCCTCGTGGTTCGGGTGTCATCGAAAGCTTTTGCCACCAGACCATTAGTTCCGTAAGCTGAAGGATAAATTCGACATGACAATCGAGCGTGAGGTTGTAGACTGGACTACCCATCTAGTGAAGAAGTGCTCTCACACCTGTATGACTTAATACCGACATACCACATGGCAAGGGTGTGCTAGATCAGAAGATTATAGGGTACGGGAAATAGCACAACTGGAGGAAACATTGTATTTTTTGGGAGTTAGCCTATTAGAGGACACTCATTATCCGAAACAACATGGAAGTGATGCATATTGAGAATAACATTTTTGATAATGTGTTTAACACAGTGATGAATGTCAAGACGAAATCGAAAGATCACCTTAAAGCGAGCACTACAAGAAAAGAGGGAATTAGCGACGGACTTTTAGCGACGGACGAAATTCCGTCGCTAAAAGTCTTTTCAGCGACGGAAAAAACCGTCGATGAAAATCCGTCGGTAAACATATTTAACGACGGAATAATTCCGTCGGTAAAAATACCCGTCGGTGAAAGTAGGTTTTTGCCGACGGACTTTTACTGACAAGTGTCTTCAGTCGGCAAAGGCCTTAAAAAGATCAGATCCCTTCTGCTTTTCTTTCTCCCGTTGCTCTCTCTCTCACCGGCGATATTTCCTCCGTCGCCATCCCCGGCAACCTAGCCCCCGACGGAATATAGCCTGCCACCGCCACCGACGCCGCCACTGTCGCCCATCTTCAAAACCGAAGGACCGCCGCCACCACTGCCGCGCCGCCCATCTTAAAAAACTAGAGGTATGGTACATCTAACCTTAACGTAATTTCATTCTCTCTTGCGGTGGTCTTATTTTGGTTTCATTGTCAAAGAATTGATGTGTTTATGTATTGGGAAGTTAATCATGTTAAATATCCCTCTTGTGATTAGAAGTTAATCATGTTAACGTAATTTCATTCTCTCTTGTGATTAGAAGTTAATCATGTTAAATATCCCTGAAAAGAATTGATGTGTTTTCACCATTTGTGGTTTATGTATTGGGAAAATTTGGGTAGAATGATGGAAATGAGCCTATCTCATATAATCAAACCAACTGACTTCGTATATATTAGTTATAGTGTGAAATTATGTTAGCTTGTGACTTGTGAGTAGTATTCGAGTATGCAAATTAATAGTAACATTATTGTGACCATTACATTAGAAATAAATTGTGTGGTTTTGTTGTACTTGGTTCAACAGGTCTCTCGATCAAAAAAGCTTTTATGGTAAGTGAGAAAGCATGGAAGTATACTGATATAAAAAATAATTAGTTGCTTGCGGATTCAAGTTAGAAACTATATTCATTTCAATTGGTCCCGCCCGAACGTGCTACGGGCCTAATGGGCTCGAGGGTCACTGGTCCAGGCACATTTGACAATCTCTTACGGGCACTGAGCGACAGGTCGTAATTGGTAAAATCAATACAAATTACAGCGAAAACTAAATTATGTACAACTTTAGACATGAAGTTCATTTCTAATTTCACTACAATCCTACATGATATAGCACTTATCGTACAACCCGAACATCAACAAAGACGGTCCTGAAAGTTCATAGTATTTCTCTTTAAACCTTAAATTGAATGTCTTAATCGAATCGAACCCTAAAGTAAACTATAGAACCCCTAATTGAATGCCCTAATCCAACCGAACCCTAAATTGAACTTATTGAACCCCCTAATTGAATATCCCAATTCAACCGACCACTAAATTGAAGTAATTGACCCATAATAGAACCATAAATCGAAGTAATAGCACCCTAATTAAACCCTAAATTGAATGCCCTAATACATTTGAACCCTAAATTAAACTAATTGAACCCCTAATTGAACCCTAAATTGAATGCCCTAATCCAATCGAACCCTAAATTGAACTAATTGAACCCCCTAATTGAACCCTAAATTTAATGCCCTAATACAAACGAACACCAAATTAAACTAATAGAACCCTAAATAAAAGTAATTGAACCATAAATAAATCCTAAATTGAATGCCCTAATCGAATCGAATCCTAAATTAAACCAGTTTATCCCCTAATTGAACCCTAAATTGAATATCCTGATACAATCGAACCCTAAATTGAAATAATTCAAGCGCATCGGATATGTGTATTTTGAACAATTTTTTTCCATTTGAACATTGATAATTTGTTTGATAATTTTCAGTTGTTAATTGTGCATTTGAGAATTGTGATTATTGATCGATGATTTTAGGTTGTTAATTGATGATTTTAGGTTATTAGCTGTGCATTTGAAGTAATTGCGATTATTAATTGATGATTTTAGGTTGTTAATTGATGATTTTAGATTATTAATTGTGCATTGAGCATTTGAGATATTGAGATTATTGACGGAGGATGGGACCCAATTGGATTGAATGTGTGATTTTTGTTAATTTTTATTGCATTGAGCATTTGAGAATTGAGATTGTTGACGGAGGATGGGACCCAATTGGATTGAGATACCTGTTAGTTAGCGCAGACACGAACCAAATTAATGTATGCCGATGTGTCAGGAGGTGCGTGTCGGTGGGCGTTGGACACGTGTCCGGTGGGCGTCGAACACGTGTCCGGAGGCGTCGGACACGTGTCGGTATGTGTCGGACACGTGTCCGGAGGTGTCAGACACGTATCAGACACCATATCGACACCCTATATGAGGTGTCGGAATTGAGATTGTTGAATGTGCATTAAATTTAGGTTAGTTAGGTTAATGCGACATTTTTAGCATGCACCTCCTGGAATCTCATCGTGGCTCCACTGGCTATAATTAGCCCTAATTAGTGCTGATTAACAATATTTTAATAAATCAATTAACCCTAATTAGTTCTAACGAGCCTAATTAGTTTTAATTAACCCTAAGAACCTAATGAAAATCAAATTAGCTGTAATTACCCCAAATTAGCCCAAATGAACCCAATTATGCGCATATTGATTATAGTTAGCCTAATTAGTCGTAATTTGCACTAACATAACCCAATTAAGCCTAATTAGCACTAGTTAGGACTAATCAACACTACGCGGTACCATTAAAACCCTAATTAGGACTAAATAACCCTAATTAGTCATAATCAACCCTAATTAGCTATAATTATCCGAAACTAGCCCTCATTAACATTAATTAGCCCTAACATAACCCAATTAAGCCTAATTAACCTTAATTAGGACTAATCAACACTACTCGGCACCATTAAAACCCTAATTAGGACTAAATAACCCTAATTAGTCATAATCAACCCTAATTAGCTATAATTGTTCGAAACTAGCCCTCATTAACATTAATTAGTCCTAACATAACCCAATTAAGCCTAATTAGCCCTAATTAGGACTAATAAGTACTACTCGGCACAATTAAATCCTAATTAGGACTAAATAACCCTAATTAGTCCTAATCAACCCTAATTAGCTATAATTATCCGAAACTAGCCCTCATTAACATTAATTAAGCCTAATTAGCCCTAATTAGGACTAATCAGCACTACTCGGCACAATTAAACCCTAATTAGGACTAAATAACCCTAATTAGTCCTAATCAAACCTAATTAGCTATAATTATCCGAAACTAGCCTTCAATAACATTAATTAGCCTTAACATAACACAATTAAGCCTAATTAGCCCTAAGTACGACTAATCAGTATTACTCGGCACAATTAAGCCCTAATTAGGACTGAATAATCCTAATTAGTCCTAATCAACCCTAATTAGCTATAATTATCCGAAACTAGCCCCGAATAACATTAATTACCCCTAACATAACCCAATTAAGCCTAATTAGCCCTAATTACGACTAATCAGCACTACTCGGCACAATTAAGCCTTAATTAGGACTAAATAACCCTAATTAGTCCTAACCAACCCTAATTAGCTATAATTATCCAAAACTAGCCCTCAATAACATTAATTAGCCCTAACATAACCCAATTAAGCCTAATTAGCCCTAATTAGGACTAATCAGCACTACTCGGCACAATTAAACCCTAATTAGGACTAAATAACCCTAATTAGTCCTAATCAACCCTAATTAGCTATAATTATCCGAAACTAGCCATCAAATAACATTAATTAGCCGTAACATAACCCAATTAAGCCTAATTAGCGCTAATTAGGACTAATCAGCACTACTCGGCACAATTAAACCCTAATTGTGACTAAATGACGCGAATTAGTCCTAATCAACCCTAATCAGCTATAATTAATACTCGTAATTAACCCTAATAACCCAGTTAGCCCTAATTAGCCCTTGTACATCCCATAATTACTCCATGTTGCCCAGAGATGGTTTAATTACTCGTTGTTTACAAACCCTGCCTTCTTTATATTAGTTGTTGTTTTGAAAAGTCCATTGGCAACGAGATGGTTCAACTCGTTGCCAACGAATTCTATTTAATGTGGAATTGGTAACATATGTAACGATCTTTCTGCAGTTTTGATATTTCGGAAAGATTCTTGCATATGTTATCAATTTCTGAACGCATGCATGCATAGAAACCCTTAGTTCCCGTTCAAAGGTACTCATTACAAAGTAATGCCTTGTAATGAGCCTTTGGATGTCTAGTTTGGACAATTTGGAAAAGCTAATAGTTTATAAAACTGTGTTTTGACTCATGCTTTGTGTTCTATGTCGTGGATATTTGGTACACGTTCTCGTGTGTTTCTCCGGGTGCATACAGATCTGGTGTTCTAACATCCGTCAAACCTTCCTGAGCTAGATGAATGTTAGAACACCTAATCGATGTCGTGTACTTGGAGAAATGCGGGGAGGTGCTGCCGAATTTTCCATAGACATGGGACTAAGCATGAGTTATTCACTGTTTTATAAACATGTGCTTTTCTGAATGGGATAGGACCACTACCTGTTCAAGAGTGGAGGGGAAATATGTAAACATGTTGTAACATTCATGCATTCATATTTACATCAGCAATGCCTAATCACTGGTCATTATTGAAGGTGGTATACAGTACGATAATTCAGTCGTCATGTCAGTCGATCGAAGTTGGATGAAAAAGAAGAATGCTGAAGATTTTGAGTGTCGCGTTGACGAATTTCTCGACTTCGCTTATGCGCATCCTGCACATGTTGACCTTGATAAGATAAGGTGTCCGTGCCGTAGGTGTGAGTTGTTGCACTGGATAAAAAATAATGGTGGTAAAACGGCATCTTCATCGGTACGATTTTATGGGTGGATACACAAGGTGGACGCAGCACGGGGAAACGATAGTATTGTCGTCCAACTCGGCTAGTCAAACTGAAGTTAAGGAGGAGGCACGATATGATTACCGAGATATGATTATGGTTGCTGGGCATGCTAATGTTAACTGGGGTAACGATAGTTCACAACCGCCGAACGAGGGGGGTCATCAATTGTATGAGTTGTTTAGGGCTGTGGAAGAGTCGCTGTGGGTTAGAGCTCTAAAACACATACGACTGTATGCGGTTAGTAGGTTATTACAGTTGAAATCAGACCACGGGCTGAGTGAGAAAGGTTTTAACGAGTTTGTTACCTTAATCAAAGAAATATTGCCCGAAAGTGAAAAGCTACCGCCGTCGTACTATGACGCGAAGAAGATGATGAGGAAACTTGGGTTGAGCTATGACCGGATAGATGCGTGCAATAACGATTGTGTATTATTCTGGAAAGAGAATAATGATTTGTCACAGTGTCCAGTATGTGATCATTCGAAGTACAAACCGGACAAATGGAAGAAGAAAAAGATTGCATGGAAGATATTGCGATATTTCCCGGTCACACCACGGCTTCAAAGAATGTACTACTCCTCCAATACGGCTGAACATATGAGGGCTCACCGTGAGACTCGCAGCAACGATGCCGATGTGCTGACACACCCAGCTGATGGAGAGGCGTGGAAGGAGTTTGACCGCAGGCATCCAGTCTTTGCTCAGGAAGTTCGGAATGTTAGACTTGGTCTGGCAACCGATGGGTTCAACCCTTTCGGTCAGTCTACCACGCCTTACTTCTGTTGGCCTGTTATTATTGTCCCTTACAACCTTCCACCAGGCATGTGCATGAAGAAGCCGTATATGTTCTTGTCGTTGCTTATTCCGGGGCCGAAGAGTCCCGGTAAGGACATAGATGTGTATTTAAGGCCGTTGATTGATGAGTTAAAACAGTTATGGAATCATGGAGTCGAAACATATGATGCATCCCTTAAACAAAATTTTCAGATGAGGGCTGCTTTGATGTGGACTATACATGATTTCCCCGCATTGGGAATGACGTGTGGCTGGAGCACACATGGGAAGCTAGCATGCCCTGCTTGTATGGGCGTGAACCCCGGTCATACGTTAAAGCACGGCGGAAAGGCCTCGTGGTTCGGATGTCACCGTAAGCTTTTGCCACCGGGCCATCAGTTTCGTAGGCAGAAGGATAAATTTGACGGGACAATCGAGCGTGAGGTTGTCACACTGGACTACCCATCTGGTGAAGAAGTATTCTCACACCTGGAGGCACTTGATACTGACATACCACACGGTAAGGGTGTGCCGGATCAGAAGATTACAGGGTTCGGGAAAGAGCACAACTGGAGAAAATTTTGTATCTTCTGGGAGTTAGCCTACTGGAGGACGCTCGTTATCCGAAACAACATGGATGTGATGCATATTGAGAAGAACGTTTTTGATAATGTGTTCAACACAGTGATGAATGTCAAGGGCAAATCGAAAGATCACCTTAAAGCGAGAAGGGATCTACAACAGTTGGGTGTACGCCGTGAATTGCATCCTCGGACAGTCAGTGGGAGGACCATACTTCCGAAAGCACCTTACTGTCTAGACAAGAAACAAGTGGAGAAGGTCTGTCAGTGGGTTAAGAATTTGAAGCTTCCGGATGGGTTTGCGTCCAACATATCTCGTTGTTGCAATGTATCGGAATGCAAGTTCCAAGGGATGAAGAGTCACGACTGCCACGTATTCATGGAGAGATTCATTCCTATTGCCTTCCGGGGACTGTTGCCACGGGTTGTTTGTGAGACTTTGACTGAATTATCTCATTTCTTTCGAGATATATGCTCTTCTACGATCCGGGTGAGTAACATGGAAGTGCTTGAGAAGAACATTGTGGTGACGATTTGCAAGCTGGAGAAAATCTTCCCACCTTCGTTCTTTGATTCAATGGAGCATCTGCCTGTTCACTTGGCATATGAAGCTAAGATGGGTGGACCCGTGCAATATCGGTGGATGTATCCCTTCGAGAGGTAATCCTTAAATTGTTACAGTTGTTCGTTTACACTTAATGCGACATCTGTTATCATTGATATTCCACCTAACTCGATTCGCTAAACTTCTAGGTTCATGTTCCATTTAAAGAAAAAAGTCCGTAATAAGGCTCGGGTTGAGGGCTCAATTGCGGAGGCTTACGTAATGGAAGAACTTGTAAACTTTTGTAGTCAATATTTCGGGCCTGATGTTGGTACAAGGTTAAATCAACTAGGCCGAAATGACCCCGGAGCAAGCACAAATTTGGAAGGGCAATTGTCAATATTCAAGCAGTCAGGTAGTCCGTTCGGCCGAACGTATACTCGATGGCTAACGGATGAAGAGTACAGTGCTGCAACAATATATGCCCTTCTAAATTGCGATGAAGTTTCGGCATTCGTTGAGTAAGTTAAAGTCTTAATTCACTTACATTGTTGTACATAATTGAAAGTGTGTGTTAAGCGAGTCAACTATATTGGTTTGCAGTGAGTTCGATGCGGAATCTTTAATCACTGATCCCGCTGGACTTGAATCTCATCGGAAATCACAATTTGTACAGTGGTTCAAAATCCGTGTAAGATTGTTTAACGAAATTATATTATGTGTTATATACAGTTCTGTGGCCAATTAGTATACTGATTTATCCTTAATTTTTACCGTCATCTACAATAGGTTCAGTCAATGGATAGACCAGTGGCCTCCTGCTTGAAATTACTAGCCGAAGGCCCTAACAAACAAACATCCTGTTACGGAGGCTATATCATCAACGGGTTTAGGTTTAACGTAAAAGATGATGACCGAACAAAACAAACCCAAAACAGTGGAGTCTTGGTCAACGGCGACTGTTATGCCGAGAATTGCATGGACTTTTACGGAGAGCTAGATGAGATTGTTGAGCTAACATATCTGGGTTCCCAAAACCGCCTGGTAATGTTCAAGTGTACGTGGTTCGATGTCACATGCAGTAGAGGAATCCGTGTTAGCTCTCAAGGGATTGTAGATGTCAATGTCAAGTCAAGACTTGCATCAGACGAGCCCTTTGTGTTTGCTAGTCAAGCTGTACAAGTCTTTTACGCGGAGGACGTCGCCAATCCCAAATCTCATTGGTATACAACTATCAAGTCCAAGAAATTGCCCGTGACATATGACAGTGAGCTAGACTCCTTTCAAGCCGACCAACCACGTGTCTTGTTCCCTGTTGAGGTCAACAACGAGGAGGACGATCTTCCTCTTCCAACAACACTTCTTGTGGGAGAAGAAGTCGTAGATGATGACGCGGAAGACGTGGAAAGTGTTGGAGATGATGTGACCGAGTCTACTGATGAAGAGGATGAATTAGAAGATGAAGAGGACGACGAGTCCCACGAAGAAGAGGGCGACGAGGAAAGTGATGAAGATGATTCGCAAACTGAAAATGATTGACTTGTAATGTTGTAACATCACGGGAAAAATGTAGTAACATTTTAGAACTTGGTGTTTATTGATGTGTTTTTGCACATCCGTTCATATATATATATATATAGTGCCGATGATGATTTATGCCAAATTATTGTTTTTAACGTGTTAATGTTTTTGTAAATAATCTATATGAAGTCAGATATGGATAGGATACGGGCTATTCGTGGCCGGGCTGGACGCCGAGCTGCTTCCTCCCCGGTGGGTCCCACCTCGTCATTGCCTACTCATGACGAGGCACAGAGTGATCGCGGACAGCAGATGGGGCCCCAGCCCGACGCAGATTCATCCCACACGCGCGTGCATTCTCCATCTTCTGTGGGTTCTACCTCAGGTATAGTTTATAACGGTGTTTAGTACATTTTCGCTAGCCTTATATTTAAAGTATATTTGAACTGTATTAATGTCTGTGTTTTGTAGGATCTCGACGAGGCCGTGGTCCGACACGCGGGGTACGCATCGACCCCCAGCGTAAACAGAGAGTTACGCTCACGCAGGAGGGCCTGTAAGTACTAAAAATATCACCTCATGCCTTAAATTTAAAATTTTGGGTGTTAATTTATATTTGAACTGTATTAATTTATTTATTTACTTCTTTGGCAGGATCCTGGAGAATCTGGCGAGGACGAAGATCGGCGTTCTTGTGAAGGGCCGATTCTTCGAGCCACGCCTGTACTGGAAGGACTGGGATGCCGCTGCGAGGGAGGCCCTATGGGAGGAGTGGCTGGTACGGTGAAGTATTTTTTTCAGCGTTAGTAAATGTTTAATTACAGTTTGTTTTCTGGTCATAATTTGTGTTATTGAATGCCTTACAGGAGGGGTTTACATTTGACACGCCTTAGCAGCAGGCACTGGGGCAACAGGCCTTCTTTGCTTACATCGGCAAGAATTACCGCCGATGGCTCCACGACGCACGGGACCGGGCAAAGAAGCTGCTGCCCGAGGGTGCCCCGATGACGGAGATGACGAGATATCCCCCACATTGGATATCTCACCGTGTATGGGGGGAGATGATAGATCGGTGGGCTGCGGATCCAGGCTGGGACGCCAAGAGTAAGAGCGGGGCTGAGAACAGACAGAACAGAGATCCGACGCACACGGGGGGGTCGGTGCCACACGACATCGTCCGACACATGAACGCGGTCGAGCACCCGGATCTGGAGGAGGATGAGGTCATAGCTCTGACCTATAGTCAGACGCACGTGCGGAAGAAGGACAAGGACGAGGCGCACCGGGCGGGCGACTATATTTCAGATATTGCCCGGCGGATCGATGTGAGTCAATTTATTTAAGTTGTTAATGTTTTGTCTTTCTATCCTCAATGTCCGTTTCGTTAATTAATGCCCTAACATATCGTTAAACCACTGTTTTTGCAGGCCTCGTATGAACAGCTAAGGGGGTCCGAGCAGCAGTCCGGACAGCCATCAGCGTCCACTAGTACGGCTGCGAGTACTGGGGGGTTGAAGCGATGGCTGGATACGCCGGAGGTCGTGAATCGGCCGAAAGGCCGCATACGCGGCCTGCCTAGCACGACTGCTCGTGCCGTGATAGGAGCGTCCTCACCCCCTGCTGCCCCTCCACAGACACCGGCTCCTCAGCGTCAGTTGGACGACGAGGAGATCCAGCGCATTGCTACAGTGGTGGTGAGGATGATCAGGGAGCAGGGCACTGCTGGACATGCCGAGCCGGCCCCGAATCAGCAGGATCCAGATCCGGGACTCGGCGACCCCTGATGAGCCCCTTCCCGTGCCCGTTCCTAGCTTTCCCCCCCCCCCCCGCCCGGCTTGTACTCTTCTCCCCTCCCCTAACCGGCTGTATTCGGTTCCCGGCTTGTACATATGAATCTTTTTTATATTGAAATATTTTTTATAATTGATTATATATATTTCTTTCTGTATTGATTATTGCGCGTTGTTGTTGAGAAATGAAAATTGTATTAGAGGTCTGGGATTGAAAAATAAAAAAAAATTCAAAAAAATTAAAATACTAAAAATATAATTAGCGACAGAATATCCGTTGCTAATTAAAAATAAATCCGACGTAAAAAATTACATATTTAGCGACAGAGTTCAAAATTCTGTCGCTAAACTATTACTGACGGACTTTTATACGTGAGACTTTTAGCGACGGTGAATCCTTCGCTAATTGTTTTAGCGACGGAATAAAGGCTTTTAGCGATGAATGTCCCCGTTGCTAAAAGCCTTTTTTCTTGTAGTGGAGAAGGGATCTACAACAATTGGGTGTACACCGTGAATTGTATCATCGGACAGTCAGCGGGAGGACAATACTTCCGAAAGCACCTTACTATCTAGATAAGAAACAAGTGGAGAAAGTCTGTCAGTGGGTTAATAATTTGAAGCTTTCAGATGGGTCTGCGTCCAGCATATCTCGTTGTTGCAATGTATCGGAATGCAAGTTCCAAGGGATGAAGAGTCACGACTGCTACGTATTGATGGAGAGATTCATTCATATTGCCTTCTGGGGACTGTTGCCACGGGTTGTTTGCGAGACTTTGATTGAGTTATCTCATTTTTTTTCGAGATATATGTTCTTCTTTGATCCGGGTGAGTAGGATGGAGGTGCTTGAGGAGCACCTTGTGGTGACGATTTTCAAGTTAGAGAAAATCTTTTTACCTTTGTTCTTTGATTCAATGGAGCATCTGCCTGTTCACTTGGCATATGAAGCTGATGGTTGGACCTGTGCAATATCGGTGGATGTATCTCTTTGAGAGGTAATCTTTAAATTGTTACAGTTGTCCGTTTACACTTAATGCGACACCTATTCTCATTGATATTCCACCTAACTAGATTCGCTAAACTTCCAGGTTCATGTTCCATTTAAAGAAAAAAGTCCATAATAAGGCTCAGGTTGAGGGCTCAATTGCGGAGGCTTACGTAATAGAAGAGTTTGTAAACTTTTGTAGTCAATATTTCGGGCCTGATGTTGATACAAGGTTAAATCAACTAGGCCGAAATGACCCCGGATCAAGCACAAATTTGGAAGGGCAATTGTCAATATTCAAGCAGTCAGGTAGTTCGTTCGGCTGAACATATACTCGATGGCTAACGGATGAAGAGTACAGTGCTGCAACAATATATGCCCTTCTAAATTGTGATGAATTCGTTGAGTAAGTTAATGTGATTTAGTTAAAAAAATTGATGTACATAATTGAAAATGTGTGATAAGCGAGTCAACTATATTGGTTTGCAGTGAGTTCAATGCGAAATCTTTAATCACCGATCCCACTGGACTTGAATCTCATCGGAAATCACAATTTGTATAGTGGTTCAGGGTGTAAGTCTTCAACGAAATTATATTATGTGTCATATACAGTGATGTGGCCAATTACTATATTGATTTATCCTTAATTTTTACCGACATCTACAATAGGTTCAGTCAATGGATAGACCAGTGGCCTCCTGCTTAAAATTACTAACTCAAGGCCCTAACAAACAAGCATCATGTCATGGAGGCTATATCATCAACGAGTTTATGTTTAACGTAAAAGACGATGACCGAACAAAACAAACCCAAAATAGTGGATTCTTGGTCAACGGTGACTGTTATGCCGAGAATTGCATGAATTTTTATGGAGATCTAGAAGAGATTGTTGAGCTAGCATATTTGGGTTCCGAAAACTGCCTAGTAGTGTTCAAGGGTACATGGTTCGATGTCACATGCAGTAGAGGAATTTGTGTTAGCTCTCAAGGGATTGTAGATGACAATGTCAAGTCTAGACTTGTATCAGACGAGCCCTTTGTGTTTGCTAGTCAAGCTGCACAAGTCTTTTACGCGAAGGACGTCGCCAATCCTAAATCTCATTGGTATACAGTTATCAAGTCCAAGAAATTGCTCATGACATATGATAGTGAGCTAGACACCTTTCAAGCCGACCAACCACCTATCTTGTTACCTGTTGAGGTGAACAACGAGGAAGATGATCTTCCTCTTCCAACAACACTTCATGTAGGAGAAGAAGTCATAGATGATGACGGAAAATACATGAAAAATGTTGAAGATGATGTGACTGAGTCTACTGATGAAGATGATGAACTAGAAGATGAAGAGGACGACGAGTCCCACAAAGAAGAGGACGACGAGTCCAGTGATGAAGATGATGATGATTCCCAAACAGAAAATGATTGACTTGTAATGTTGTAACATCACGCAAAAAATGTAGTAACATTTTAGAACTTGATCCATTTGGTGTTTTTATACTCCGTTCATATATATAGTGCTGATGATGATTTCTGCCAAATTATTTTTTTGATGTGTTAATGTCTTTCAATTTATCTATACGAAGTCAGATATGGATAGAATACGGGCTATTCATGGCCGGGGTGGACGCCGAGCTGCTTCCTTCCCGGTGGGTCCCACCTTGTCATTGCCCACTGATGACGAGGCACAGGGTGCTTGCGTACAGCAGACGGGGCCCCAGCCCCAGCCCCAACCGTCGCCCTAGCCCGACGCTGATTCCTCCCACACACGGGTTGATTCTCCTTCTTCTGTGGGTTCTACCTCCGGTATAGTAGATAACGGTGTCTAGTCAATTTACGGTAGCCTTATATTTAAATTATGTTTGAACTGTATTAATGTCGGTGTTTTGTATGATCTCGACGAGGCCGTGGCTCGACATGCGGGGTACGCATTGACCCCCAGCGTAAACAGAGAGTTACGCTCACCCAGGAAGGCCAGTGAGTAAAAAAAAATCACATCATGCCTTATATATAAGAATTTTTGTGGTGTTAATTTATATTTGAACTGTATTAATTTATCTATTTACTTCTTTGGCAGGATCCTGGAGAATCAGTTGATGACGAAGATCGGCGTTCTTGTGAAGGACCGATTCTTCGAGCCACGCCTGTACTGGAAGGACTGGGATGCCGATACGAGGGAGTTCCTATGGGAGGAGTGGCTGGTACGGTGAACTATTTTTTTCTGCGGTAGTATTTCTTTAATTAGAATTTAGTATTAAAATTAATTTGTGTTATTGGATGCCTTGTAGGAGGGGTTCACGTTTGACTCGCCTGATTAGCAGGCGCTGGGGCGGCAGGCCTTCTTTGCTTACATCGGAAAAAATTACCGCCGATGACCGGGAGAAGAAGATGCTGCTCGAGGGTGCCCTGATGACGGAGATGACGAGATATGCCCCACATTAGATGTCTCCGACTGTATGGGGGGCAGATGATAGATCGGTGGGTTGCGGATCCAGGCTGGGACGTCAAGAGTAAAAGTGGGGCTGAGAACAGACAGAACAAAGACCCGACGCACACGGGGGGTTGGTGGCACACGACGTCATCCGACACGTGAATGCGGTTGAGAACCCGGATCTGGAGGAGGATGAGATCGTAGCTCTGATGTATAATCAGACGCACGTGCGGAAGAACGACAAGGACAAGGTGCACCGGGCCGGTAACTGTGTTTCGAATATTGCCCGGCGGATAGATGTAAGTCAATTTGTTTAAGTTGCTAATTTTTTGTCTTTTTATCCTCAATGTTTGTTGCATTAATTAATGCCCTACCATATCTTTAAATCACTATTTTTGCAGGCCTCGTATGAACAACTTAGGGGGTCCGAGCAACAGTCCGGACAGCCATCAGCATCCACTAGTACAGTTGCGAGTACTGGGGTGTTGAAGCGATGGTTGGATACGCCGGAGGTCGTCAATCAGTCAAAAGGCCACATACGCAACTTGCCTAGTACCGCTACTCGTGCCATAATAGGAGCGTCCCCACCCCCCGCTGCCCCCCCACAGATACCGGCTCCTTCGCGTCCATTGCCCGAGGAGAAGATCCAGCGCATTGCTACGGTGGTGTTGAGGATGATCAAGGAGCAGGATCAGCAGGGCACTGCTGCTGGACATGCCAAGCCTGCCCCGGATCAGCACGATTCAAATCAGGGACTCGGCAATCCCTGATGAGCCACTTCTCGTGCCCTCCCAGCTTGTCTTCCCCCCCCCCCCCCGCCCGACTTGTACTCTTATCCATTCCCCTAACCGGCTGTATCCGGTTCCGGCTTGTACACTTTATTTTTTATTATAATAAACATTTTTTTAAGTTGATTATATATAGTTATGTGTGTCTTGGGGATTGTGCAATGTTGTTGAGGATTGATTTTTTATTACAGGTTTGGGCATTAGAAAAATAAAAAAAATTGACTTTTAGCGACGGATTAATTTCGTCGCTAAAAGTGTACTTAATTCTAAATTTTTAGCGACGAAATATTTCGTCGTTGAAAATCCCATTTAGGGACGGAATATTCTGTCGCTAAATATTTACCGATTAAATTATTTTCACAAAAAAATACGTAAAATACAATTAGCGATGGAATTTCTGTTGCTAATTTATAAAAAAATCCGTCGCTGAAAGTTCAAAATTAGACGACGGATTTTCAAATTCTGTTGCAAAACTTTTAGTTACGGGCTTTTATACGAGGGATTTTTAGCAACGGTAATTCCGCGCTAAAATTTTAGCCACGGAAATAAGGCTTTTAGCGACGGATTTCCCCGTCGCCAAAAGCCGTATTCCTTGTAGTGCAACTTCGAAATGCTTTCACTAGGCTCTTCTGACAACACCTTTTTTTTTCAGTTTCAAAAAAAAACTAAAGAGCAGTTTAATTTATTTATTTTTTACAAAAAGAAGTGGGTGTTTGATAACCCAGTTTTTTTTGTGGTAGTTTGCGGTGGCGATGGTGGGGCATGGCGGTGGCCAACGGTGGTGGATGCCAGCGGCAGGCGGTGCCGACAGTGGTCGCCGGAGGTGGTGCCGGCGGGGGAGGGTGGTGGTCTCAAAAAAAAAAATCTAAACTCATTTTTGAAGTTTTTAAAAACAGCCTTAGTTTAAAAACTAGTTTTTTAAACTGAAGGGAAAAAAAATGGTTAGCAAACGCGTTTAATTTTTCAAGTTTCCAAAATTGAAAAACAAAACTGGAAAAAAAATAATGGAGTTACATTAATGAACAAACCTCTATGACTTTATTGTTAAAATGAAATCGTGGGTGTTTGCTTTACATTAATGAACACAGCCATAAAGTTTGAAATCAAAGGATGCAATCACACACGAAAGAGAAATAGTAGAATAAAGTCTTAACATATGGAACCCACAGATGCAACCACACAGCGACTTGCATTGAATGAGAATTTCTTGGCTATTTGACTCTTAGATGGACAGAACCCAAAACAAAACTTTACCCCTTGAAACCTTTTACGTGCGTAATGACTTGACTCATAATATAAGATTTATCAGCCATATATATATAGAAAAAAATTTGGCTACCCCAATTGGAGAAATCTTTCTCCTGCCCAATATATAGCGACAATCAATCGTTTCTAAATGCTTCTAGTGGCTTTTATTTAGTGACGCAAAAAAATTGTCGCTGAAAGTGTTAGAAGAAAAGTCACTAGAAACATTATCAACTATCAATTGTCACTATACACGCGATTGTAGGAAGATTCCTATAATTCAGGTAGGAGCCAAAGTTTGTTCATATGTATATATGTGGCGTCCATGTTTCCTTTTCCCTTTCCTGGGTTTGTTGGGGGTGGGGGTGGGGGTGGGGGGATGGGGAGTTTGCTTTATCTCTTGCTTCCTCTGATATGGATGGGTGGCATTAGCCTTTAGTTGAATCTAACTTTGTTTTCTTTAAGTTAAACCATGAAAATGAGATTGGCTCCCGAAAATCAATATGATTCTACTGCAAACTGGTTTTTATGAATCAAGTGACTACATTCAACTTCTCTTTTGACCAAAGATGAAGCAAACTCAGTAAAGATCACTTTTCCTCCTGGGGTGGCAAAACCTTTTTCTAGTACTCTTAAGTCATGGTCATGTCTAAAGAAACAATAAGAGAGCAAACATTGAATTGATGACGTTTAGGGGCTAGATGCAAGGCCTAGACAATGAGGAAATCTTATTCAACCTTCAGGTGTGCACAAAAGGAAATCTCATCAACCTTCAGTTGTGCACAAAAGGAAAACGAGGTATGATATGCAATTTTAATCAAATTTTGATATCCAGAACAAAACACAGCAACAATCCATGAATTCGCATTTACCAAAAGACAAAAGGGCAGGGTAAACTAATCACACATAATCCTTAAGACTACCACAAAAAAGGTTTGGCATACAAGATGGATAGTATGGATGTAAGAAGATGTGAGGTTGATGTGACCGTGGCCCTTAAGTATCCAAAAGGTCAATGTATATGATTCCACTGAGCAAAAACTATTTAAACACTCCAAACCAATAATGTTATCCTTGTGAAGGACGGCCCTAAAAAACTCTATGTACATCTCTCTCTCCCAAAGATAGCTCAGCCGCCGCTCTTTCCTCCTTCAGCTTCCACGGCTGTGAGGTTGAAAAGGGAGCCCCCCCTGTGGTCATTTTCTTTCTTATCCCTTACATCTCCTCCTCCCCCATCTGCGGCAACCCACCTTGCCGATTCCCACCACCGCCTTCCTCCCCCCTCCGATCTCCACTATCCCTCTAGATCGGAACTCCTTCAGCCCCATAGGGTACCCTATCTTTTTCGCTACTCTCAGATCTGAGAGTTTTTCTTAGATCCGCCGTTGTCTCTGAATCGCCGATCCGGTGGGTTTGGCTAGAAATCTCTGATGCGGGTCCTAAAAGGTGGGATGGTGGCTTGAAGATGCCGGGTCTGCTAGATTTAGAGGATGAATACTCCCTTGGGACGACCCCCCCCCTCCACCTTCCATGTCTCCGATGTTGACCGTGGCAGTAATGTAAACTGCCACTTTATGCGGCCCTTGGCTCTCACCTCTGTTTTAGTGGGATTGAGAGATCTGATGCATTTCCTTGCATCTTCTCGATCTAGCTACCTCTTATTTTGGAACTCCCAAATATGGGTAGCCCTTATGTTTTTTTGGTTTCCTCCAAGGCCATGTTGGTCATTTCTGAGACCATCCGTTTGGATGCAATTGTCTTTGTCTTTCCAGGAATGCTCATTTGGGTATTGCCTTTAGGTTGTAATGGTTAATTTTAATTAAGACAAATTGTTTAGAAAAAAAAACTGAGCAAAAACTAAATGACTATCAACACTATAAGAAAAACCATCTTTACCGACGGACCAAAATCCGCCGCTATTAGTGACCTTAAGTGACAGATTAATCCGTCGGTACAAGTCCGTCATCAATAAATACCTTTACCAACGGAACTTTTCCGACGAATTATTGTCGACGAAAAATCCGTCGCAAAAAGGCTTTTTCAATTTTTGGTCGGATTTTTTTGCTTGAAAGAAAAAAATTTGGAAATAATTTAGCGGCGGATAATTGCTAACAGATTAAATTCCGTTGGTAAAGGTAATATTTTAAATTTTTTATGACTTTTAGCGACGACCAAGATCTGTCGCTAAAAGTCATTTAGTGTCAAAAACCTAACCACATTTCTCTTTTTCCACGTCGCTTCTCTCTTCCTGTCAGCAGCTTGTGGTTTCTTCTCTGTCCATCTCCTCCGTTACTGTCCACCGTAATCTGGCCACCACTCCACCCCCGCCCTTGAGTCTCCTCGCCAGCGACATATTCGACTTTTTCGACCACCACCACCCCGCCCTTCCACTTCCCCCTTATTGCCCTCATCTCCGGTCGTCTGTGCAGCCCCAGCTAATACCCCACAATCACCTCACCTCACTGCCTGCCACCCTACCACTGCCCCCCCGCCCCTAACCCATGACCTCTGTTGAAGTCGCACCACCCCATCACCACCTTTCGCGCATCACTGCTGCAGCCACGACCACCGCTGCCTGAACTCGCTCTTTTTCCAGTTATCTGCACGTATTTTTCAACATAATAATAATGTGTTTAAATTTATTATATATTTTTCATATGTTGATAGTTAGAAATCATGATATGTTAGAATTCTTAAATTACAATGTATTGTACTGAAATTGTAGAATTATTTTGGTTGTAGGTAATTTATGAAATCGATGTTAGTTTGATGTTTTGTATGAAATTAAAATGATGGACAAAGTGATTCAGAAAAAAGCAATATTGATCGACTGTTAGAGTAAGAAAATAATAATTTAAAGCAGCGACAAAATTGACCGACTGCTATGGCTAATTAAATGTTAAAACAAACAATAATAAAAATAATGATTGACTGTTACGAGAAATTAAAAGCAATGATGCAATGATCGAGTAAAATCAATAGCTTTGACCAAATTTGAAGTAACCCTAAACCGTAAACTCAAAAACGTAAATCCCAAACCTTAAACTCTAATCCCGAAACCTTAAACTCTAAATCTCAACCCCAACCCTAAAACATAATCCCTAACCCCAACCATAACCCTAACCCCTAAACCCTAAACCTTAATTAATCTTAGACCCTAAACCCCAATTAAACTCTAAACCCTAATAAAACCCAAAACCCTAACCCTAAATATAACCATAACCCTAATTAAGTCGTAAAGCCTAAAACTTTAAACTAAATGCAAACATGACCCTTAAACCTTAAACCTTGAACTCTAGTTAAACCATAAACCCTAACTAAACCCTACAACCTAACCTTCTAACGCTGGATACACCCATAAACTGAACTCTAAACTAAACCCTAACCCTAACCCTCAACCCTGACCCTAATTAATACAACCCTAAACTAAATCCTAAACCATAAAATTTAAACCCTAAACTCTAAATCCTAACCCCTAATACTAAACCATAAGCGATAAACCCTAACTCTAAACTGCTAATCCTAAACTGTGTCCCTATAAAGCAATATTTTAATATCACAATTATGATGACACAATATCAACTCCGCTAAGAAATATCATACTCCACTGGGAAACAAATTGGCTATAGGCAATCGAATATTCACTCTTACTATTGACAACCCGTTGTTAATGAATTTGGAAGTGAGTCATTTTTGTTTTGACATGCTTTTGCAAGTTAACTTAATGATTCCATCTTTTAAAAATTTTATGTCTTGAAAATGTGGTAGACTTTTTCATATATGGTTCTCTGGATGCATATAGATCTGGTATCCTACATTTCTTTATTCTAGCAAGAGCAAGATTGGATGTGAGAACACATAATCGATGTCGTGTACTTGAAAAAATACAGGGAAGTGTTGCCGAATTTTTCGTAGACATAGGAAAAAACATTAGTCGGGTATGGATGAGTATAGACATGTTGTCACATGCATGCATAAATATAATATCAACTCTACTTAATTATTGGTTATAATTTAAGGTGTTATATAGTAACCCAGTGATCATATCGTCCAATCAAAGTTGGATGACAGGGAAAATAAATATCATTTTGAGGATCGCATCGATGAGTTTCTCGAGGTAGGTTATGCACATCCTAAATATGTTGACTTTGAGAAGATAAAGTGTTCGTGTTGAACATGTGACTTGTTGTATTAGAGAGAAAAAAATGGTGGTAAAACACCATCTTCTCCAGTATGATTTTATAAGTGGATATACAAGGTGGACTCAGAATAGGGAAACAGTAGTTCGAGTGGAGGCACAGTATGATTATCGAAATGTGGTTATAGATGTTGGGCATGCTAATGTTGACTAGGGTGACTACCGTACCGATAATAATGCACAACAATCCAATGAGCGTGCTCATCAATTTTATAATTTGTTAAAAGACACCGAAGAGCCGTTATGGGATAAAATTAGGAAGCACACAAGGTTGTCTTCAGTTATTACATTGAAATCGAACCACCCACAAAGTGAGAAAGGATTTTACGAGGTTGTAATGTTTATCAGGGTAATTTTGCCCCGGAGAGTGAGAAGCTGCCACCGTCGTATTATGATGCCAAGAAGATTTTGATGAAACTTGGCTTGGGTTATGAGAGGGTAGATGCTTTCAATAATGATTGTGTACTATTTTAGAAAGAGAATAAGAATTTGACAAAGTGTCCAATCTATGATCATTCGAGGTATAAGCCGAACAAATGGGAAAAAAGTATTGCATGGAAGGTAACATTTTCTGGTTACACCAAGGCTTCAGAGGATTTACTACTCCTCCAATATGGCTAAACATATGAGGGCTTACAACGAGACTCGTCACGATGCCTATGTGATGACACACCCTGCTGATGAGAAGCTTAGAAGGAGTTTGACCGCAGGCATCCAACTTTTGCTTAGGAGGTTCGGAATTTTAGACTTGGTTTGGCAACTGAAAGGTTCAATCCTTTTAGACAGTGAGCACGCCCTACTCCATATGGCTTGTTATTATTGTCCAGTACAACTTTTTCCCTGGAATTTGCATGAAGAAGCCTTACATGTTTTGTCGTTGTCTATTCTGAGGCTGAAGAGTCCTAGTAAGGACATAGATATGTATATAAGGCTGTTTATTGATAAGCTCAAACTGTTATATATTGTGGAGTTGAAACTTATGATGCATCTCTTAGATAAAATTTTCAAATGAGGGCCGATTTGATATGGACTATAAAGGATTTTTCTGCATTGGGAATGACGTGTGGCTGGAACACACATAGAAAGTTAGCATGCCCTGCTTGTATGAGCCTGACCCCGGCTATATGCTAAAGCACGGGGAAAGGCTTCATGGTTTGGATGTCAACGTAAGTTGTTGCAACCAGACCATCAGCTCCGTAGGCAGAAGGATAAATTTGACAGAACAATAGAGCGTGAGGTTATGACAGTGCACTATTTATCTGGTGATGAAGTGCTTTTACACCTACAGGCACTTGATACTAACATAGCATATGGAAGGGGTATGCCAGATCAGAAGATTCCAGGATATGGAGAAATAACACAATTGGTTGAAACATTATATTTTTTTGGAGTTAAGCTATTGGAGGACACTTATTATTTGAAAGGGTTAAATACACATTAGTACCCTGAAACTACCCCCAAAATCTCATCTGAGGGTCCAAATATTTATTTTTCACACAAAAGGGTCTGTAATTTCAAATTTACAATAAGTAACGACTTTCGACCAAATTTCTAATGGTATAGCCAAAACCGTTAGAGGCAATTTTGTCAAGCCATATTTTTTTTTGGGTTAAACACACTTTAGTACCCCGAAACTACCTCGAAAGCTCATCTGAGGGTCCAAATATTTATTTTTTACACAAAAAAGGTGTATTTTCAATTACGCAATAAATAAGGACTTTTGTCCAAATTTCTAACGTTCTAGGCAAAACCGTCAGGGGCAATTTTGGCAAGCCATATTTTTTTTTAAAGACCTCATTTGAAATCATCTGTTTCACGGCCCAAACCTTTTAACTACCAAAAATCAAACCGCAACCTTGAAACCCTAAGCCCGCACTACAAAAACCCAAAATCGTGATCACAATTCTAATCTCGTATTGCAAAGACACCAAATCAAAACAGCCTATAACTCTACTGAATTCACCCAAATCACCACAGCTTAACCCATCGGCTTCCGCGTCACAGCACTGCCATCACCAAAGATCTGGCCTATACCAGAACCGCATCACCACTGTTGAACTATCATCAAGACATGGTGTCGCTGCCATCAACCGACGGCACCATTGGCCAAAAAGTCGAGAGAAAAATTGAAAGAACGAAGAGGTAAAAGCAACGTCGATGTCTCCAGCACCAATCGGCCTAGTGGTTGTTCGTCGTCCACTGCCATCGACAGTTACCAGCACCGACCAACGGCAACGGCACTCAGCCGTCTAACTCCCATCAGCAGATTGGCCGCCGAAAGCCACAATCACTGCATAACCACCATAAATGAATAGCCCAGTCACCACCCAGAAGATTTTGAAAAAAAATTAAGCTGGCTTGACAAAATTACCCCTGACGATTTTGCCTACAACGTTAGAGATTTGGAAAAAAGTCCTTACTTATTGCACAATTGAAAATACAGACCCTTTTTGTGTAAAAAAATAAACATTTGGACCCTCATGTGAGATTTCAGTGCAGTCTCAGGGTAACAAAGTGTATTTAACCCCAAAAATATATATATAGCTTGACAAAATTGCCCTTGACAATTTTTTTTAGATCATTAGAAATTTGGACGAAAGTCCTTACTTATTATGAATTTGAAACTACAGACCCTTTTGTGTAAAAAAAAATAAACGTTTAGACCCTCACGTGAGATTTCGGGGTAGTTTCAGGGTACTAAATTTTATTTAACCTTATTCAAAATAACATGGATATGATGCACATTGAGAAGAATGTCTTCGATAATATGGCCAACACAAAAATGAATGTGAATGGAAAATAAAAATATCACCTTAAAGCAAGGAAGGATCTACAACAGTTGGGCGTACGGCGTGAATTGCATCATGTTCAAGTCAGCGGGAGGACGATACTTCCAAAGCATCATACTGTCCAGACAAGAATCAAGTAGATAAGGTTTGTCAGTGGGTTATTTAAAGCTTTCAGACGGGTATGCATCCATTTTATCTAGTTGTTGTGATGCATCATAATGTAAGTTCTAAGGGATGAAGAGTCATGAATACCACGTACTTATGAAAAGATTCATTCCTATTGCCTTCCGGGGATTGTTGCCAAAGATTGTATGAGAGACTTTGACAAAATTTTCTCATTTCTTTCGAGATATATGTTCTTCAACACTCCGAGTAAGTAACATGGAGGTGCTTGAGAAGAACATTGTAGAAACAGTTTGCAAGCTTGAGAAAATCATCCCATTGTCCTTCTTTGATTCATTAAAGCATTTGCTTGTTCACTTGGCGTATGAAGCTAAGATGGGTGGACATGTGCAATATCAGTAGATGTATCCATTTGAGAATTAATCTAACTCTTTGTTGTTCACTTACACATAATGCATTCCTTGTTATCTTTGATATTTGGGTTAACTTTGTTCCATAAACTTCTATGTGCTGGCTAAGTGAAAAATCAAGCTTATGGTAATCGAGAATATTTGTGCTCGCCAAACAATGGCCTCAAATCACTGAAAATGCTCGTTTCAGGGAGACTCCTGCAAAACTACATTATTTTGAGGTTGGTTTTTTTTTTTTTTTTTTTTTGTGCCCTAACTTTTTCTACACCGCCGTTTTTAGGGTTTTTAGCGTAACAAACTTTTTTTTTTTTTTTTCAAGATAAGTAGTCTATGCTAGGAAAAACGGAATGAGCTTATACAATAAGAGAAAACTTTCACATCAATGTAACATCTAATTATCTTTAAGGGTACGATAGGGATTGGTTTGCTTACGGTGAGTGATGGTTGTAAGGAATTGGCTAAGAAAAGAAGTCGCAGCCTCTTCTTAATCATCTTTTGAATTCTCCCCCAAATATTTAGGTTCCAAAAACAAGTTCTTCTATTAAGTTTTTATGACATCCAATTTTGAAGAAACTGAAATTTTAATATTACGTTTAAAAAACAACATCACCCCTTAATCGTAGAAAGGAGTAATAAAGAGATAGAGCACTAGCTTTAAATTCAAAAGCCATCCATCTTTATAAGTTCTTGAAGTGAGATTGAGTCGATGTAAGATGTGTAGTTACCTCTTGCTTATGCCTAGACATACTGGAGAAAGAAGGCAAGACGTCTAGCTGATTTAAACCCTAAAGAAGACTCTACGAGTTGAAAAAATATATATTTGCTTGACCTTTCTTATTTTGCATATACGTTGACTTTTTCTTTTTACCCTAAGAAACGGGAACGAAAGGATGACTCGAATGAAAAAAAATAGTGTCAATCAGAGGAACATAAGCACGCTACAACCAAGCGACATAGTGTATATAAGCATAGAGATGGAAAATATTCTAACTGGCAGGGGAGGACAATCACATGGAACCTCTAGATAAAAGAAAAATGCATGCAGGTGAAACTGACAGTTACAAACCCATCCAAATTTTAGAGGTGACTTTTGTCGCAGAAAACGAGAGTTGTAGAAAGTTACTCCAAACATGAAAGGATCAAAATCTATAGTTTGACATTGTTGTTCGAAAACTAAACAATGCCAATTTTGTGGCATGAGTAATGGAATGGAGACATTCCAAGAAGCAGCTATGTCTTTGCTCCCTCTTGAAGTTAGAACAATTTTCATGACCGTGACCCTCTTTTCAAGCATGCCCGGGCGAGTATAAATCATAGAACTGTTTAGCATGGCAGACTTTATTTGAATCTAGACCTACATGTTGTTGCAAATTATGCTCCTTCGCTTTTGGGTTCTCCGAAGGATAACATTTCAGTTAACGGACTATGCAGTTAACACCTAAGAGAGTTTCCTCTAGTAAAAAGAAACTACAAAATAAGGGGTGGCTTAACCTGGATTGGAGACAGGTCTTGGGGTAACAAATCTCAAGAAAATAGATTTATCTACTGCTCAACGTCTTCCAGAACATTGAAAGTGAATTCGTTTCGTAAAATTGAACAAGTATCCAGACACAATGTAGAAGCACGACACGTCCTGGGCAAACAAAAATAGTCCAATTAATGGACTACTAAAAATATATTTTACTTTCTCTAGAAAATTAACATGGACCGAGACAGAGTTATTGCCTTTTATTTTTCTTTTAGAAAACGAATATGCATGTATAGGCTACTCGATATATATGATATACCGGCTTTCCTTAATAGCTTTTTTTTCCGGCATAGGTTGGCCATATATGATATACCACATCCCTGCATATACAGAGATCGGTTCACTCAAAACACTTGATAAATGAACGTTTCGATGTGGCTGGCTCAGTAGACTAGGTTTGGTAGTAGTCTAAAAAGACTATTTAAGTGTCATATGTAGAGGGTTACAGCCACTGTAGTAGGAATAGCCGACAACCTTCACATATAGTGACCATTAATTACTGTAAGTGACATTTTTGTAAATATTTTAGGGACATTTTTTTTTGCACCATTCTTTTAGCGTCACTAATTAAAAGTCACTAAGCATATTTAGCAACCACCGTTTGTCGCTATATAGAAAATTGTAAAATTTTCCTCAAGCGCAGTTGCAACCCAATAAATTTTCCTCCACAGACATGGATTTGATGTAGTCGGAAAGATCTTGCCATGTTTTGATCCCTAGAAAGGCTATACCACTTACGTGATAGGGCATATAGGTTTTGGGCACGAAGATTATGAATGTTGGAGGACAAGTTAGGATGTCACACGAAAGAGGGCAAGTAACTTGTCTTGCCCCGTACAAGCGACATATTTAGTACATTGGTTATGTTCTAGAACTTAGCATGGATAGTCAAATTAATATCACCCACTAAATAACAACATAATCGAAATTTCATGGCTTGAAGCTACGCGTAAGAACGAAACAATTTTATACCTGCATGATAACATCATGTATGCTGAAACGAAGAGGACTCGATTAGCCGGGTAGTCAAAGGTTTAGTTTTCCCGTCACAAGTACATGGGTTTCGAGTCATTTTAGCAGCCTTGTGATGAGTCTTGGCCCATGAACTGAGTACACCAGTATATCTCTCCAACGGTTTGCTTAAAACAAAGATTAGAGTTCTAAGGGGCTTAACCGCATTACCAAAGTTGGTGTTCTGAATATGGGGGTAGCAGCTTGATCTTTCTATAAATGCAATTAATATCTTGTAGGATTACAAAATTGCTAACTTACTACAAAAATCTTGATTGAATAGCCGTAGGCGATGCATTTGGGCGCAGTTTTGCAAATAACTGAGTACAATCTCCAAAGAAATCAATCACTCTTACATTGATAATCTCCAAATTAAGCTAATGTTGCCAAGATTTATGGCAAACGTCATGAAATTGCAACCAAAAGAAAAAAGCTCAAGAAACAGAATAAAGCTACAAATACAGGGTTTTGCGTGCACCGCCAATTACGAAACTAAGAGGTGAAGAAGAGAGAGACAAAATTTGGTAATCAACTTTGAAAAGCATTCTTCCGGGGAAGAAGTTCCAGATAGTCAACATCATTAACATGATTACATCACAATGAAGACTAACATATACAAAATACATCATGCCCTCGGTCATAAAGAACCAGTATATAAGCAATGCGTTACATGCAAAAACGATCAACAAAATCATATCCCTCTTCAAGTGCTATCGAAAGAGAAGAGAGATACAAAAGAGGAGAGTGAGAGAAGACAGATCGAGATGGCTGCAGCTTCTGGTGTTCCTGTGATCGATATGCAAGACTTTGCAACACTAGCTGAGAAGCTAGTTAAAGCGTGTGAGGAATGGGGATGTTTTAGGCTCATAAACCATGGTGTCTCAGAAAAACTCATGTCGGACATCAAGGCGGTTACCTTATCTCTCCTCGACCTCCCTCCAGAAATCAAAATGCGAAATGCAAGTCCTGTAGAGGGCAAAGGGTACACACCACCTAACCACGCAAGTCCATTCTTTGAGGGCATGAGCATTTATGACATGGCTTCACCCGGAGCTGTTGATGACTTCTGCAATCAGCTAGGGGCCTCAGCTCACCACAGGTTAGCTCTCCAACAATAACTTTTTATGACCTTCCAATTAAAACTTTAGCAACATATATTACATCGTAGATTGGCAGAGGATTGTAGAAAGTTCTCAGCAGCCATGGTTACCGGAAATTTTTTCCTAATAAATATTGTCGTTTACGATGAAACATCGCAGGGAGATTCTGTTCGAGTACTCTCAAGCTCTGTATGATCTTGCTAAAGATCTTGGGGCCAAGTTGTTACAGGGTATGGGACTGCATGGCGAACTGTTTAACGGGTGGCCTTGTCAATTGAAGTTGAACAAGTACAACTATAGTCCTCAAAGTGTAGGCCAAACTGGTGCAGTCATGCATTCAGACCCGGGGTTTCTCACCATATTACAGGATGATGAAATAATAGGCGGTTTGGAAGCTGTGAGCAGGAACACTGGTGAACTAGTGCCTGTTGATCCCATGCCAGGCACCTTTGTGATCAACGTCGGAGATATTGCCAAAGTATGTCCCCTTTTTCTACCAACTTTTTTATGCAATTTGCTCAACTCTATTTACTCAAAGTTACAATAAGACTAACTTTGAACGTGTCACAGGTATGGAGCAATGGAAGGTTTTGCAATGTGAAGCACCGGGTACAATGTTATGAAGCAAAAATCCGCATCTCAATCGCTCTGTTCGTGTTAGGGCCACGGGACGCAAAGGTGGAAACTCGGCATGAACTAGTGGACTCTGAACACCCAAATCTCTACGTCCCTTTCGACTTTGAAGAATATAGGACGCTTCGAACTACAACGAAAGCACCTACTGGTGGAGCTCTCGAGCTATTCCGCGCCACCATCTTCTGAAATCGTCGCACCACATACCCTCTGAGGGTTGTGGAAGAACGAAACTTGTATTTCCGCTAGACTAATTTTTTTTCAAGCAATTATATCTCATCAGTAAGGAATGGGTTCAGGTGAATTATGTTGATGTATTATTAGAACACAAAAGATGGTATTTACACATCCTGCTGGCTCTTTCGTCGGATGTAAATGGCCTGGCCTCCCACTCTATAGGAGGGCAACTGTAGCTTACACTTTTATGAATAAAAACCTTTGTTCGTGCATTTTATATATGCTTTTTAGATGATGCAAATTTGCAATCTATGCTGATTTTGGTTTCCGTAGGCTCTTGCATGGTGAGGCAAAAAACTATTTTCACTTCACCGTTCAATAGTTGTTCGGTTCTACATACTTTTGTTGTAAGTTCAAGAATCATCCGATACACAATGATAGACATATGACAAACAAGGAATTAAAGGATTGTCGTGTCTCAGTCTCCTCTCTCAACCACCACCGGCCACCACCTTTGCCGCATGCCAGCACCTCCACCACCATCAATTGCGATTACCGCATTCAATCAACGCCTCCGATGGTACCTAGCGACCTTTTGCAGCTCCTGCAGAGTCAACACCACCCGGCGCCCATCACCTTTGTTGTCAGTTCTTTTGCCACTCACGTAGAGGTGTTGTGTGAAAACTATGCCATTACTCCTGCTTTAACTCCTTCAAGCAGTTCTAGGTAAGAGATAGGGACCTCAGATACTTCACAAGCAAGAAAATATATAGGGTGTTGGATCACATCAAATCATTTTCGTCTAACGACTCATGTGAAATCAAGCGATATTTAATCGCTCACAAAGACCAGAAACGTATCCAACTGACTAGCTTTTCGTGACTAGCGAGGTGTCGGCCCAGCTTTGGCTCAACCATGTGCCGCCAGAAGGTCTACATTACTAGAAAGGTCTTAAGTGCCGCCACAAGGTCCACATATGCACACAGTTCAATTAGGTTGCCCAGTGTTCAATCAGCGACAAATTTAATGCCGCCACAAAAATACGCACGTGCATGTGAAACCATGCATTGTATTCGACCTTTCAATTTCTGGGCAGCCAGCTAAGTCACTTCCGCACCGATGATTTGGCTCTAGAGGTGCCGTTGGATATGGTCAGACGCGTTCGCTTAAATAGTCGGTAACGCCTAAAAAGCAAGTCATACCTCGTCTAAAAATTACTCACAATTATGGATCATTCCGGTAACTGTTACATTGCGTATACATTTTCTACCATAGAGGAGGTTGTCCTCTACTTAGTACCGTTGCAATTTAAACTTTCCTAGTTATAGATGATGTTGTCTCTATAACAAGAAAGGTAAGTGACAAGGACTAGAAAGGTTAGTGATCACGACTACTGAGATGCAATTTCACATCGGTAAAATAATCATTATTAAAAAGTAATATACATATATGATAAGAGACGGTCAATGTAAAAAAGTAACATTCAAGTAGAAGGATAAATCACTCCCAAATAGATTATGAAAAGCAAACCTAAACAAGAAAACTATTTTCTAGATGCACTAAGATAATTGGGTCTTCTTCGTTGGCAATTAATTTTGAGTTAAATGCTTTTACGTGGTACAAAATTGAAATTTTACCACCACCTGGCGAAACATTAAGGAGCGTGTCGAAATACAATCCCAAGTCGGAAATATAGCAATTTAGAACTTAACATATAAGCCTTGTAAGGCTCGCCTTCGGGGGCGGAGCCCAAGCATGACAAGGGGGGGCCATGGGTCCCCCCCCCCCCACCCCACCCCACCCCTCCCCACCCCCAAAGTTTGGGAATTTTTTTTTAGTTGTTTTAAATAATAGGTAGTTATGTTTACAATATTTACTAAAATGCTACCATTTTAATTTTAATTATTCAATGTATTAGATTTCATTTTGTAATGTTTTTTACTTTTTGTGCCACCGGCCGTCATAGTCTTTATCTTTCTCGTTCCTTTGTCCATCTTCATTCTTCCAAACTCTAAATCTCTAGATTTTAAAGTAAACACTAATATATCAAGGTTAGTTCATTTTTTAATTTAAATTCTTATAGTATGTTAACTTATACGTTCATATTGTCATCATACAAATGATATCGCACTAATAATACATACATACAATAAGAGTAAAGTTTCTAGTTTGTTGTTGACTAACTTTACAAGTTAAATAAATCACTATAAATAGTTAAATTATATGATTATTAGTCAAATTGAGCAATCTAATTTAACGTATTCGACCAATCGTGATACGAATTTTTTATGTTAGCCGTTAATTTTTTTTTATAACTTTTTGGTCCCCCGGTTGGACTTCCTGGATCCGCCCCTGCTTGCCTTTCATTACCAATTGATTTTTGATTTCGATGCTTTTGGAGTGCCAAAAAGCTCATATGAACTATTTGTCAAATGCCTGGTCAATATCGAATACCAGTCTGAAACTACTTTGAATGTGTCGCTCATTGTTTCGTAAGTCCAGTGACCGGATTATGACTGCATTTTTTTCTGTTTGTTTAGTTATTTTCTGTTGTCTGCGTCTGTCTATATCTTTTTGGCAAATGGGCTGCTACATGATGGATGCATAAAGAACAGATAAATTCCTCACATTCAATGCATGTTTCAAAGGCCAAGCATTCAATTTAAGCTAGAAGGTCTACTCACCGACATAGTTTGTCTGAGCGTAAATTTCAAACACACTCAATTTATGCATAAAATAACTGGAGCCGTCAACAAGATTTAAGAAATATTGGGAGGTCCGCGAACCATGTACTATTTACTCTTCAAATTTAGCTTAGATGGACCTCCTCCAAACCGCAAGTTTCTCACGCAAAGTAGATATGTGTCCCAAATTTGAGAAATATGGGATGGTCAGAGACCCACTGCCTGGGCCATCTAGAACTGCTGTATGTATTTATCAAACAACTTCATGCATCTCTTAGCCCTTCCTCCCATCCCATCAGCCTCCAAATCCAACGATTCTAAATGGTCCAGAACAATGTAATATTTACTTCTCAAATTTAGCTTAGATGGACCTCCTCCAAACCGCATATGAACCTAATCTTTGTAGCGTATCGAGCTACCACGGTGATGTAGTTAGGTTGCACGTCAATATTCTTAATTAGCTGTTTAAAAGTAATGGTTAAAACATCTAATCAAATATGTTGAGTTTATTTTGAACAAGCTTATATTCTTTGCTTTTTAGAACAATTTATTTCGGCAAAGTGGGGGTAGATGTATTTTGTTTACCTCAACAGTCAACAGGAATTATGTATCCTTTTGGCTTTCACCGTGTTATCGGGAAAAATAAAACATTTGTTACCTATATATATTAATTAGGAAAAAAATCTTCAGCATCATGGTGATAGAGATAGGATGGTGTGACACGGGTTGAATCTAACAAGGTAGAAGGATTCGGAGACAGTAGGGGTTCAAGGTTCTATTAAATTTTTTCATCTTATATGTTGGTCATGCCATGTCATGTCATCTCTATTACCGTTACATTGAAGTGTTTCCCATATTAGAACTAGTTCGTGGCCATTCATTCATCTAGATTTTTTTTACCAAATTATACTTTAACCAGTAGAGGCTCATCAAAAAAACTTTCGAGAAGTGTAAGACTGAAGAATTCATAGGTAGCCAAACAAGCTTGACCAATGAGACAGAGAAAAAAAAATTCCTTGAACTAAAGTTATAAAATTTATGTAACATTCTAGATGTTTACTTATGTGGTAGGAAGTTACCAAAGCTTCGTACTGGCATGGAGAACAGCTTATTTCATGCAATTCTTTAGAGCCATGCTTCACATGCAGGGAGAAGTACCTTTCTTCACTAGAATTAAATAGTATATGTTCCTGGCTTCCTGCACACGTTATAAATGGGAAGAGACAATTAGGTCATCAACTTTGACAAGCCAAACAGTAGGAGAAAGGGTTTCTAGAGAACCGACCCTTATATCAACATAATTAGATCAAAAAGGAGAATAAAGAACCGTCCCAGGTTAGAAGAAGATGACACCAACCACTATATAAGCAATGCATCATATGCAGAATCGACAACACTACATGCATTCCGCTTCCGCACAGACACAGATAGAACATAACTAAAGAGAGACATGGAACCTTCTGGTGTTCCTGTGATCGATATGCAAGACTTTGCAGGACTAGCTGAAAAACTGGTTAAAGCATGTGAGGAATGGGGATGTTTTAGGCTCATAAACCATGGCGTCTCGGAGAAACTGATGTTGGAGATGAAGGCGGTCACCCGGTCATTCCTCGACCTTCCCGCAGATATCAAACTGCGGAATGTTAGTCCTGTAGAGGGCAAAGGGTACACACCACCTAACCAAGCCAGTCCATTTTTCGAGGGGATGAGTGTCTATGACATGGCCTCACCAGGAGCTGTGGATAACTTTTGTGATCAGCTAGATGCCTCAGCTCACCAGAGGTTAACTCTCTCTCTCTCTCTCTCTTAGCAAAATCAAGATCGATACAACCATGTTTGCAGTAAAACATTTGCAATAAATACTAATGTCCCGCACAATTGATCAAAATGGCTATTTTATATATGCAGGGAAACTTTATCCAGGTACTCTCAAGCACTATATGATCTTGCCCAAGATCTTGGACGCAAGTTGCTAGAAGGCATGGGTCTGAAAGGTGACTTGTTCAGTGAATGGCCATGTCAGTTGAAATTGAACAAATACAACTACAGCCCCCAAAGCGTCGGGCAAACTGGTGCAGTAATGCACTCAGACCCAGGATTTCTGACCATATTACAGGATGATGAAATAATTGGTGGTTTGGAAGCTGTGAACAAGTTCACTGGGGAACTAGTGCCTGTTGATCCCATGCCAGGCACCCTTGTGATCAACGTCGGAGATATTGCTAAAGTACGTCGCTTTTTGTGTATAACCTTGTTGTGAAACCTAATCAATTCGGCTTGCGTCTGGTCAAAGTTATCACTAAACATTAACATTTCCTTGTACCTCTAGGTATGGAGCAACGGAAGGTTTTGCAACGTGAAGCACCGAGTCCAATGCTATGAAGCAAAAATCCGCACTTCGCTTGCTTTGTTTGTGTTAGGCCCAAGGGACACCAAAGTGGAAACTCGGCTGGAACTAGTAGACTCTGAATACCCTAATCTCTACGTTCCGTTCAATTTTGAAGAATACAGAACGCTCCGGACCACTACAAAAGCACCTACTGGAGGAGCTCTTGAGCTGTTCCGCGTCACGTCCTAAACTATCATGCGAGTCATTCCCTTTGAGGGTTGACTAGAGAACAGAGTGCAAGATGTATTTTATCATGGTTTGGCTTACTGTCAGTGATTCTCGAATTGAATGACTCTAGTAAATCTCCAGTACTCCCAAATTGTGTTGATTCATGATCACATTTGTCAGAGACGAACCTCTTGTCCTTGTGGCATATTCATACTGTTTCACATATGAGTGCTCTGTGTTAACATATTTGGATATGATGTGAATTTAGAACCAGTGTTATTCTTCATGTACGTAGTTTACTATAAAAGTTTGTTTGGATCTCCATGTTAGGCAAGTAAGGCCGCCAAGTCAATACGATATAAACGAGGTCAGCTACACACCGAGATAGGCAGCCCTCGCGTTGCAGAACAAAACAAAAAACAGGTATATTTTTCACAAAAAGGGGGACAGCTCTATGACTTTGTTATTGACAATGAAGTCATCAGCTGTCAATATCTTGCATGTTTCAGGTTTATATTTTTGTTGTTGGCTTTACATTAACGAGTACAGCCATAAAGTTTGAAATAAGATGCAATCACACGCGAATGATTAATAGAAGAAGAAAGTCTGAACATATGAAATCCTCCCACATCAAGCCAAATGAACATTGTAAGTACAAAACTTCCGTTTGACTACTGGATTGCCATTAATAGAAAGTGTCTATTTATGAAAACACGGATTATGTAATGCTCCTTTTGCTGCTTTTGACCAAAGAAAGTCACCTACTCCTTCTCTCGCACTCCGTATAAAGGAAAATAAATCAGAGGAACTTTACAGAGTAGCCTCAAGTTTTAGCATTTTGAGAGTTTAAGGCAGTAATATACCGAGTATCAGTCACAGAGAGCTAAAAAGAGTATAAGGCACTTAGGGTACTTCGTTTACAATTTCAATTTTTAGTTTTTTATTTTTTGTTCTGAGTTTTTGTTTTGAGAACAAATTATAAAGAAAATGCACATCTTAGTCGTTTACAATTTTTCATTAGAAAATGTCCATCTTATCCGTTTACAGTTTTTCAACACCCCTAAAGTCCAAGTTACTATAATACCCCTGAAGTCCCTCAAAAGTTCTTACATTAAAAGCCCACTAATCAGCCTCTTTTCAGAGGATGACCCACTCAGTTTTGATTTCTCAACACAAACCCATCTATTCTCATTCTTCTTCAACCACTGCCGCCCCAAAAACCGCATATCCATCACCACTAAATACCACCAAGAGGCTGAACCGGTGATTTAGGGTGGTGTTGGCGGTGTTTCAATGGCTATTGTGTGGCGATTCAATTTTTGGAACCCGTGCGACAATGATTTTCGTGGTGGGTACGGGTGGCGAGGAGTGGTGAGGATGGCGGGCTAAGACTGTCATGAGTAGCGACTGGTGGTAACAGTCAGATCTGACGGTCTTTCGTGACGCTGTGATGGTGTTGGTAGTGGTTGGCGATGATGTTGTGGTGCTTCAACGGCAGTCGTGGGTCGCGAATGGTGGAACAAATGGTTGTGGGCAGGTTGCGTTGGTGAACACGGTGGTTATAGGTGGCAAGAAGTGGTGAGAAAGGCGGATTGCGGTGGTGTTGGGGCTTCGATCTGAAGCAGCGAGGTGGTGCCACAGTGGTTCTGATGTGTTTGTGTAGGGTTGCGACTTTGGGCTGAGCTTTATGGGTTTAACCGACCCAACCCAAAAAAAAAATTATTGCCCACCCCAACCAACCTAAGTATAAAGTGGGTTAGAATGGACTAAACTTATATAATAGTGGATTATCAGGGTTGGACTTTTAAAACCCATCTGGTAAAAAAGTCACATTTTTTAACCACCACCGTCGGCCGACACCACCATAGCCGGTAGCAGCCGCCGCCACCCGCAGCCGCTGCCGATCATCGCTGGCCACCGCCGCTGCCGCCGGCCGTTGCCAATTATCGCCGCCGCGCTAGCCACCTCGACCGGCCGTTGCTGACCACCATTTATGTGCGCTCCGCCGCCAGCCACCGCCATCTGTCGCCAGCCACCACTTTCGCCGCTCCAACGTCGCCGACAGCACCACCTCGGCGGCTGCTGCCATCGCCAGCCACCACCATTCCACTTTTATTTAAATATAGAACATATTTATTCTATTTTGATTGACCCATTGAAAAAAACCCTACTAACCCAAGCCATCTCAACCCAATTTATTCAATCTTTTTTGAGTTAAAGCTCGTTAAGCTTTTTAAGCATATCAATTTTTTTAGGTTAGGTAAAAAATCAATCCAATCTATTCAAGTTACACCCTTAGGTTTGTGAATGTTGAGGAGAGGGGGGGCACGATGGAGTCTGTTGCACCTGACAACTGTGTCCGAAGACGGAGTGAATAGTGCATTTTCTCTACTTTTTCCTGACAGTTAGAACCGGCCAAAAAATTGTTGAAACACCAGTTGAATGACGAGGTGGAAGTAGCAAGGCGGTGCCATGATGGTTCCGATTTGTGAATGACGAGGGTGGCGGGGTCTATGAGACCTGACAAGGGTGTCAGAAACACACTGAATACTGCATTTTTCTCTACTTTTCCTCACACAGAGTTAGAACCAACCGGAAAATTGTGGAAACACCAGGTGTTTTCACCTTTCTTCACTGTTTTGATGAAGCTTTTCCAAAATTAAAATGAAACATGGTAAACAAATAACTGAAAAGGAAATCTTTTTGCCATCGTTTTAAATATAAAAAGTGAAAGCCATATCTTTTTTCAATGAATAGTCCCTCAGAGCTTATGATAGTTGATCAAATGCAGGAGTGTTACATAGGACTAGCGAGTGAGAAAAAGTAGCATAGAGTTTTAATTCACTACCAGAAAAATAGTGAGGTGAGGTTAGATGTAGGGGAATTGGGTCTGAGTGACTGAGTGAAAGCTTTATTATAACTTCTCTACTTTATATTGCAACTTTTTTCGTAGTTTTCCTGTGAACGTAGGCACGAGAATAATCACGTTAGATATATGTATCCACATTTTTGCGTGCGTGTGACAGTTTTTCTTTTCTTTCTTTCTTTCTTTTTTTTTATTTTTTTTCCTGGTGTGCTAGTGGTACATGTTTTAGGGGTTTAAATCCCAAGATAAGTGACTTGGGCATGCGTTTTCCACTTGCCTTGCCATTTATATTTACACTGATTAGAGATTTTCTTTTTTCTCAGGCTAATAGAGAACTACAATGCATATCCACAGGTTGTTAAGAATATATAGTACATTTGTTAATCACTATGAAGTTTGGATGTCACTTAAGAATGTATAGCTTTTAGCTTTTAGCTTTTAGCTTGCATGTCGGAAAATCCTGGATGAACTCACTATAGTAGATGCAAAAATTGTACACAATGGTGTACCACTAGCAATTGGCAGACAGGCTTTGCTTTCTCGAGCTCTCAGTAGAATTAAGGCTATAAAATACATTTGAATTAGAACCTTTCCTATAAAAGAAAAGCATATCTTGATCAACAATGCAGCACAAGTAGAAAATATATAGGTTTGGATCAGAAAATCTCAAGCACACGTAAGACAATCATTTCAAGCAACGCCTACAACGAACAGATCCGAAGAAACCTTTATTCTGAAGAATGTTCATGTAGGTCATAGATGTACGTAAGGCAAATGGACTTCCTTGTGGTTTAGCATTTTCGTCGGCAATTATTTCGTATTATATTTCAGAAGATGTAGATGATAGGGGAAAAAAAACTTCAAATATAACATATGAACTGTTATGGGATGAGAATGTTGAAATACTAGCATGGTTGATCGAGTTGCTTTAGTTTCAAAATAGTATGATTTCTTCTCGAATGATTTATTTTAACCCTCAGAATATTACTATGATATACTATCATAGAACGTCAACTTGTATTATGTGTGTAAGAGGTTCTTTGATATATCATAGATCAAATGTTTCGGCTACTAAGATCAAATGTTTTTTCTTGGCTACTTACTCTTAGATGACCAGAACCTAAGATAAAACTATATCCCTTGAAACCTTTACGTACGTAATGACTTGACTATACCATAATATCAAATCTATCAGCCAACATTGCACATGTCTGGAAGCAGTACAATCGCTTTGGCAGTTAGGCAAAGTGGCGTACATGCTTCCCTTCACTTTTATTTTTTTTGGTTCCTTTTTCTGGCTTTGTGGGCGGGTCGTAATTTGTTCCGGGGGAGGAGTTATCTATCTCTTGCCTCCTCCAACAGGATATGTGTAATTAGACTTTAGTTGAACCTAAGGTGGTTGTCTTGTAAGTTAACCCATGAGAATGAATTGGTTCCCTGAAATGTATACGATTTTACTACGAACTGGATCAATTGACTGCATTCAACTCGAATAAGATGAGTATTTATTTATAATTCATTCTCAAAACAAAAAGTCACATTACGAAAAACAAGAAATAAAAATTAAAAATAAAAAATGTAAACAAACAAGCCCGAATTGCCTTGTACTCCCTTTAGCTCTCTGTGGCTTATTCACAGTATATTGTAGCCTTTACCTATCAAAATACTAAAGTTTGAGGCTACTTTGAAAAATTTCTCTTCATTCTTCTCCTGCATATAAGAGAAGGTTTTGACTTTCATAATCCATGTACTAATAAATAGACGCCTTTTCAATAGTGGTTTTCCGGCAGTCAAACGGGAAGCACCACACTTATAATATACATTTGGCTTGAAAGATTGAAACTCTCATTCAATGCAAGTCGCTGTGGGTTCCATATGTTAAAGACTCAAGACTTTCTTCTTCTATTTCTCATTCGCGTGTGGTTGCATCTGATTTCAAACTTTATGAGTGGGTAATTAACATGCGTTAAAGGCTCTGTTTGACAACACTTTTTTTTTTTTTCAATTTAAAAAAAAAAATTAAAGAGCAGTTAAATTTTTTTTTTACAAAAATAAGTGGGTGTTTGATAACCCGATTTTTTTATTTATTTTTTGTGTTTGATAATCCAGTTTTTTTTTGTGGTGGTTTGCGGTGGCGGTGGCTGGTGGCTGCCGGCGGTGGTCTCTGGCCGCCGGCAGTCGCCGGAGGTTGCTGCGGGAGGCTGGCAGTGGGAGGGTGGTGGTAGTCTCAAAAAAAAAAACAACCAAAACTGAAAAAAAAAACTCATTTTTAGAGTTTTTTTTTTCTTCTTCAGTTTAAAAAAATGGTTATCAAACGCCACTTTTTTTTCTAGTTTCTAAAACTGAAAAAAAAAGGAGTGTCAAACAGGGCCTAAGGGTTCGTTTGACAAAAAAAAAATTTGGTTTTCAGTTTTTTAAAGAGCAGCTTAATTTTTTTTTTTTATAAAAACAAGTGAGTGTTTGATAACCCCTTTTTTTTTTTTGGTGGTTTGCGGTAGCGGTGGTGGGGTGTAGCAGTGGTGGTGGTGGTGGTGGTGGCCGGCGGCCGGAGGTGGCAGCCGACAGTCTCCGACGGTGGTCACCGGAGGTGGCTGCCGGTACGTAGTCTCCGGCAGTGGTCGCCGGTGGCCGGAGGTGTTCGCCGGCGGCCGGAGGTGGCTGCCGGCAGTCTCCGGCGGTGGTCGCCGGCGGCCGGAGGTGGTCGCCGGCGGCCGACGGTGGTCGCCTGAGGTGGCTTCCGGCGGTGGGAGGGTGGTGGTGGTGGTCTAAGAAAAAAAAACCAGTTTCTGTTACTCTTCAGTTTAAAAACTGGTTTTTAAAATTGAAAAAAAAAATGGTTACCAAACGCTCCTTTTGTTTCCAGTTTTTAAAAACTGAAAAAAAAAAGAGCAAAAAAAGTTTGTCAAACTGGCCCTAAGACTTTCTTCTTCTATTTCTCAGTCGCATGTGATCGCATCTGATTTTGTGGGTTCCATATGTTAGGACTTTCTTCTTCTATTTCTCAGTCGCATGTGATCGCATCTGATTTTGTGGGTTCCATATGTTAAGGCTAGGTTTGACAAAGTTTTTTTCCTCTTTTTTTTTTCAGTTTTTAAAAACTGCAAAAACCAGGAGCGTTTGGTAACCATTTTTTTTTCAGTTTAAAAACCAGTTTTTAAACTGAAGAGTAAAAAAAAAACTCCAGAAACTGGTTTTTTTTTTCACTTTTGGTTTTTTTTTCTTAGACCACCACCACCACCCTCCCACCGCCGGCAGCCACCTCAGGCGACCACCGCCGGCCGCCGGCGACCACCGGCCGCCGGAGACTGCCGGCTGCCACCTCCGGCCGCCGGCGACCACCGGCAGCCACCTCCGGCGACTGCCGGCAGCCACCTCCAGCCGCTGACCACCACCACCGCTACACCCCACCACCGCCACCGCAAACCACCAAAAAAAAAAAAAGTCAAAATAAAAAAAATTACCAAACACCAAAAAAAAAAAAAACCTCAAAAAAAAAAGGGGTTATCAAACACCCACTTTGTTTTTGTAAAAAAAAAAAATTTTAAGCTGCTCTTTAAAAACTGAAAACCAAAAAAAAAATTTGTCAAACGAACCCTAAGACTTTCTTCTTCTATTTCTCATTCGCGTGTGGTTGCATCTGATTTCAAACTTTATGGCTGCGTTCATTAATGTAAAGCAAACACCAACAATTTCATTTCAACAATAAAGTCATAGAGGTGTGTTCATTAACGTAATTCCATTATTGGTAATATAGTGAAAGCATTTCAAAGTTGGCTCCCTAATTTTTTCTCTTCTTGTTGGAGGGTATTTCACGTCAAAGATCGTATCTCGTGGTTGATTTGTGCATTACTTGATAATGTTAACCGGCAGATTATGTATCTTTCGTACTTAATCACAACTTAATCACACAAGGACGGGAAGGAGACTATCCAGAGATTATAACCTGGTGGAGCTTTTAATTTGAGTTTGTAGTGGCATCTCCAACGCACTCCATCCCTTCCAAACAGTCTTGTATGATTAGTTTAACCCACGCCTTTGTCTTTTTGGTAAATACGAATTATTGTGGGCATTTTAGGGTTTGCTCTTGATATCAAAACTTGATTAAATTGAATAGTACACCTCGTTTTCGTTTTGTGCACACCTGAAGGTTGAGAGAGATTTCTTCTTTGTGCGTCTCGTTCTTTTTTTTTAAAGGTGAGAACTGCAATTGTATATGGCCCTATCGGTATGGGGAATCGAACTCGGAACCTCGAGGTCACTCCTCGAAACCCTTTGCCATCTCCACCACCCCTCGGGGTTGTGCGTCTCGTTCTAAACGTCACCAAATTCAATGTCTACTCGCTTGCCGTTTCTTTAGGCATGAGTATGACTTATTGAGTACTACAAGACGGTTTTGCCACCCCAGGAGGAAAAGTGATCTCTGCTGAATTTGCTTCATTTTCGGTCAAAAGAAAAGTTGAATGCAGTCACTTGATCCACTTCGCAGTAGAATCATGCATCTTGATTTCAGGGAACCAATTCATTTTCATGGGTTAACTTACAAGAAAACAAACTTAGGTTCAACTAAAGGCTAATTCCACCCATTCTGTCAGAGGAGGCAAGAGATAAATACCTCCCCGGAACAAACAACCCGCCTACAGACCCAGAAAAAGGAACCAAAAAAACAAAAAAAAGAAGGAAAAGGAAACATAGACGCCACCTTGCCTAGTTGCCAAAGCAATTGTACTGCTTCCATACATGTGCAATGTTGGCTGATAAATCTTATATTATGGTATAGTCAAGTCATGAAGTACGTAATAGGTTTCAAGGGATGAAGTCTTATTTTACGTTCTGGTCATCTAGAGTCAAATAGCCAAGAAAAATATTTGATCTTAGCAGTCGAAACATTTGATCTATGATATAGCAAAGAACCTCTTACACACATAATACAAGTTGACGTTCTATGATAGTATATCATAGTAATATTCTGAGGGTTAAAATAAATCAATCGAAAAGAAATCATACTATTTTGAAACTAAAGCAACTCAACCATGGTAGTATTTCAACATTCTCATCCCATTACAGTTCATATGCTATGATTGTATTTCTTTTCCTATCATCTAGATCTTGTCAATTACAATACCAATTAATCACCAAAGAAAATGCTAATCCACAAGGGAGTCCATTGCTTTACGTACATCTATGGAGGTTGTCACAATTTGAATGGTAAGTTCACTGGACCTACATGAACATTCTTCAATAAAGATTTCTTCGGATTTGTTCGTTGTAGGCGTTGCCCGAAATGACCGTCTTACATGTGCTTGGGATTTCTGATCCAAACCTATATATTTTCTACTTGTGCCACGTTGTTGATCAAGATATACTTTTCTTTTTTAGGGAAAAAAAGAGAGGTTCTAATTCAAGTGTATTTTATAGCCTCGTTTCTACTGAGAGCTTGAGAAAGCAAACGCTGTCTATCAATTGCTAGTGCTAAACCATTGTGTACATTTTTGCATCCACTTTAGTGAGTTCATCCAGGATTTTCCCACATGCAAGCTAAAAGCTATACATTCTTAAGTGACATCCAAACTTAATTGTGATTAACAAGCATCAGTTATGTACTATATATTCTTACCAACATGTGGATATGCAGTGTAGTTCTGTATTAGCCTGAGAAAAAAGACAATCTCTAATCAGTGTAAATGTAAATGGCAAGGCAAGTGGAAAACGCATGCCCAAGTCACTTCTCTTGGGATTTAAACCCCTAAAACAGGTACCACTAGCACAACAAGAAAAAAAAAATAATAAAAAAAAAAACTGTCACACACAAAAATATGGACACAGATATCTAACGTGATTATTCTCGTGCCTACGTTCACAGGAAAACTACGAAAAAAGTTGCAATATAAAGTAGAGAAGTTACAAAGAACTTTCATTCAGTCACTCAGACCCAATTCCCCTACATCTAACCTCACCTCACTATTTTTCTGGTAGTGAATTAAAACTCTATGCTACTTTTTCTCACTCGCTAGTCCTATGTAACACTCCTGCATTTGATCAACAATCATAAACTCTAAGGGACTATTCATTGAAAAAAGATATAGTTTTCAGTTTTTATATTTAAAACGATGGCAAATTTTCAATTGTTTGTTTACAATGTTTCATTTTAATTTTGGAAAAGCTTCATCAAAACAGTGAAGAAAGGTGAAAACACCTGGTGTTTCCACAATTTTCCGGTTGGTTCTAACTCTGTGTGAGGAAAAGTAGAGAAAAATGCAGTATTCAGTGTGTTTCTGACACCCTTGTCAGGTCTCATAGACCCCGCCACCCTCGTCATTCACAAATCGGAACCATCATGGCACCGCCTTGCTACTTCCACCTCGTCATTCACCTTTTGTTTCCAAAAAAAATCGGCCGAGAAAATGCATTATTCACTCCGTCTTCGGACACAGTTGTCAGGAGAAGTAGAGAAAATGCACTATTCACTCCGTCTTCGGACACAGTTGTCAGGTGCAACAGACTCCATCGTGCCCCCCCCCCACCCCCCCCTCTCCTCATCATTCACAAACCTAAGGGTGTTACTTGAATAGATTGGGTTGATTTTTTACCTAACCTTAAAAAAATTGATATGCTTAAAAAGCCTAACGAGCTTTTAACTTAAGGAAGATTGAATAAACTGGGTTGAGATGGCTTGAGTTAGTGGGGTTTTTTTCAATGGGTCAATCAAAATAGAATAAAATATGTTATATATTTAAATAAGATGTGGAATGCTGGTGGCTGGGGATGGCCGCAGCCGCCGGGGTGGTGCTGCCGGCGACGTTGGAGCGGCGAAAGTGGTGGCTGGCGACGGATGGCGGTGGCTGGCGGCGGAGCGCGTGGAAATGGTGGTCAGCAACGGCCGGTGGACTTTTACGGAGAGCTAGATGAGATTGTTGAGCTAACATATCTGGGTTCCCAAAACCGCCTGGTAATGTTCAAGTGTATGTGGTTCGATGTCACATGCAATAGAGGAATCCATGTTAGCTCTCAAGGGATTGTAGATGTCAATGTCAATGTCAAGACTTGCATCAGACGAGCCCTTTGTGTTTGCTAGTCAAGCTGTACAAGTCTTTTACGCGGAGGACGTCGCCAATCCCAAATCTCATTGGTATACAATTATCAAGTCCAAGAAATTGCCCGTGACATATGACAGTGAGCTAGACTCCTTTCAAGCCGACCAACCACGTGTCTTGTTCCCTGTTGAGGTCAACAACGAGGAGGACGATCTTCCTCTTCCAACAACACTTCTTGTAGGAGAAGAAGTCGTAGATGATGACGCGGAAGACATGGAAAGTGTTGGAGATGATGTGACCGAGTCTACTGATGAAGAGGATGAATTAGAAGATGAAGAGGATGATGACTCCCACGAAGAAGAGGACGACGAGGAAAGTGATGAAGATGATTCGCAAACTGAAAATGATTGACTTGTAATGTTGTAACATCACGGGAAAAATGTAGTAACATTTTAGAAGTTGGTATTTATTGATGTGTTTTTGCACCTCCGTTCATATATATATATATATATATATATATATATATATATATATATAGTGCCGATGATGATTTCTGCCAAATTATTGTTTTTAACGTGTTAATGTCTTTGTAATTTATCTATATGAAGTCAGATATGGATAGGATACGGGCTATTCGTGACCGGGCTGGACGCTGAGCTGTTTCCTCCCCGGTGGGTCCCACCTCGTCATTGCCCACTGACGACGAGGCACAGAGTGATCGCGTACAGCAGATGGGGCCCCAGCCCCAGCCGTAGCCGTTGCCTCAGCTCGACGCAGATTCATCCCACACGTGCGTGCATTCTCTTTCTTCAGTGGGTTCTACTTCAGGTATAGTTGATAACTTTGTTTAGTACATTTTCGCTAGCCTTATATTTAAAGTATATTTGAACTGTATTAATGTCTGTGTTTTGTAGGATCTCGACGAGGCCGTGGTCCGACACGCGGGGTACGCATCGACCCCCAGCGTAAACAGAGAGTTACGCTCACCAGGAGGGCCTGTAAGTACTAAAAATATCACATCATGCCTTATATTTAAAATTTTGGGGTGTTAATTTATATTTGAACTGTATTAATTAATTTATTTACTTCTTTGGCAGGATCCTGGAAAATCAGGCGAGGACGAAGATCGGCGTTCTTGTGAAGGGCCGATTCTTCGAGCCACACTTGTACTGGAAGGACTGGGATGCCGCTGCGAGGGAGTCCTTATGGGAGGAGTGGCTGGTACGATAAAGTATTTTTTTCAGCAATAGTGTTTGTTTAATTAGATTTTTTTTATGTTGTTAATTTACGTTATTGAATGCCTTATATGAGGGGTTCACGTTTGACTCGCCTGAGAAGTAGGCACTGGGGCAGCATGCCTTCTTTGCTTACATCGGCAAGAATTACCGTCGATGGCTCCACGACGCATGGGACCGAGCGAAGAAGATACTGCCCAAGGGTGCTCCGATGACGAGATATCCCCCACATTGGATATCTCACGGTGTATGGGGGCAGATGATTGATCGGCGGGTTACGGATCCAGGCTGAGACGCCAAGAGTAGGAGCGGGGCCAAGAACAGACAGAACAAAGATCCAACACACACGAGGGGGTCGGTGGCACGCGACGTCATCCGACACATGAATGCAGTCGAGCACCCGGACCTGGAGGAGGATGAGGTCATAGCTTTGACGTATAGTCAGACGCCCGTGCGGAAGAAGGACAAGGACGAGGGACACCGGGCGGGTGACTATATTTCAGATATTGTCTGGCGGATCGATGTGAGTCAATTTGTTTAAGTTGTTAATGTTTTGTCTTTCTATCCTCAATGTCCGTTTCGTTAATTAATGCCCTAACATATCGTTAAACCACTATTTTTGCAGGCCTCGTATAAACAGCTTAGGGGGTCCGAGCAGCAGTCCGGACAGCCATCAGCGTCCACTAGTACGGGTGCAAGTATTGGGGCGTTGAAGCGATGGCTGGATACGCCGGAGGTCGTCAATCGGCCGAAAGGCCGCATATGCGGCCTGCCTAGCACGACTGCTCGTGCCGTGATAGGAGCGTCCTCACCCCCCGCTGCCCCTCCACAGACACCGGCTCCTCGGCGTCCGTTGGACGACGAGGAGATCCAGTGCATTGCTACAGTGGTGGTGAGGATGATCAGGGAGCAGGGTACCGCTGCTGGACATGCCGAGCCGGCCCCGGATCAGCAGGATCCAGATTCAGGACTCGGCAACCCCTGATGAGCCCCTTCTTCTGCCCGTTCCTAGCTTCCCCCTCCCCCCCCCCCCACGCCCCGCTTGTACTCTTCTCCCCTCCTCTAACCGGCTGTATCCGATTCCCGGCTTGTACATAATGAGTCTGTATTATAATAAATATGTTTTATGATTGATTATATATATGTTTCTTAATGTATTGATTATTGAGCGTTGTTGTTGAGAAATTAAAAATTTATATCAGGTATGGGTAATAGAAAAATAAAAAAAAAATTGAATTTTTTTTTTACTTTTGGCGACGGATTAATTCTGTCGCTAAAAGTGTTCCTACTATCAGTTAATTAGCGACGGAATATTCCGTCGCTAAAAAGCTTATTTAGCGACGGAATATTCCGTCGCTAAAACATTTATTCCGTCGCTAATTTAACAAAAAAGAAAATAAATTAAAATACTTAAAATATAATTAAAGACGAATATTCCGTCGCTAATTAAAAATAAATCCGTCGCAAAAAATTACATATTTGACGACGGATTTGAACATTCTGTCGCTAAACTATTAGTAACGGGCTTTTATACGAGGGACTTTTAGCGACGGTAAATCCGTCGCTAATTGTTTTAGCGACGGATTTACCCATCGCTAAAAGCATTTATTCTTGTAGTGATCGCCATTACCGTCGTCCGGTGTCTTGGTTAGGTCGTCTCCAGATCTGAATCTGTTCGGGCCAGTGGCCCGCCGTCACCGGCATCACGGACGGGTCACGGACTCATGGGAGTCACTGCCGTCTACCGTCTGGTCTGGGGACTGCCCGACTGCCGAATGGGTGTGTCGGGGAAAGAGAAAGGTGACAATCTGGGTCTCGTGGAGAGAGAACTGAGAGGCAGACTTGGGTGTAATTCCAAAGTAAAAAAAAATTCTTCCTCAAACGTTCAGGGGGTGCACTAGCCCCCCCTAGTTCCCACGTGGTTCCGCCCATGGAGATGGCGTCGCCGGCAGTTGTGGTTGGGGGTAGTGGCAGACATCCGGTGGTGGAGGAGGATGTGGCTGGCTAGGGTTTGGTTTCATTGGATTAGGGAGGAACCTTAGGACTTTGGGAGAGAGGAATAAACATAAGGGCATTTTAGTCTTTTATTTCTGCAACGCACTTCTCATGAGCGTGAGCACACACTCCGTCAACTTGGACGGTTTCTTTAACGATTGCAACAAAATTGGCACCTCAAGAATAGTCAATATTAAGTCCTAATAAGTTAGTATAGTGATTAAGTTTTGTTTTAGAATAATTAGAATCTATTTTTGAATTACATAGGGCTTAGAGAAAATCCTTATTACTCCTGCAAAATTAATTATACATAAAAGTAAGGATCTTATCAAAATTTAAAATTAATTATTAGCTCACCTTTTTATTCTAAATCTCATAAGTTATTGGGTCTATGGATTTTAATTTTCATACTAAAAAAATACTTTTAAGGACATAATTGTGAAAATTTAGTCTTAATAGATTAGTGTATTGATTATGTAGAGTTTTAGAATGATTAGAATTAGTTTTTAAAATTAAAATTTTCTTCTAAAATTTAAAGTATTATTTTCGTTTTATATATATATGAGTTTTTATATTCATATTAGAGAGTAGTTTTGAAGATACAATAGTCAAACAACAGGAGTAATTTGCGCAATTATTCCTTTTTATATTCATATTAGAGAGTAGTTTTGAAGACACAAAAGTCAATATTAAGTCTTAATAAGTTATGATAATGATTAGGTTGAGTTTAGAATGATTAGAATTACTTTTTGAATTTTTAAGAACTTAATTATCAAAAAGAAGTTTTAATTGATTAGTATGTTGATTAGGCTGAGTTTTAGAATGATTAGAATTACTTTTAAATAAAATAAGACTTACATAAGGATCTTCCCAAAATTTAAAATTAATTATTAGTTCACATTTTTATTCTAAATCTCATAAGTTATTTTCTGGGTCTATGGATTTTAATTTTCATATTAGAAAATACTTTTAAAGACATAGTTGTGAAAATCTAGTCTTAATAGATTCGTATATTGCTTAGGTAGAGTTTTAGAATTAGTTCTTAAATTAATTTTTCTTCTAAAATCGAAAGTATTATTTTCGTTTTATATATATATGAGTTTTTATATTCATATTAGAGAGTAGTTTTGAAGATACAATAGTCAATATTAAGTCCTAATAAGTTAGAATAATGATTAGGTTGAGTTTTAGAATGATTAGAGTTAGTTTTCGAATTTTAAAAACATAATTGTCAAAAAGAAGTCTTAATAGATTAGTATGTTAATTAGGTTGAGTTTTCGAATGATTAGAATTACTTTTAAATTAAATAAGGCTTACTAATATAGAAGTTAATTAATCTTAAAATAAGAGTATGATGACGTGCATATAAAGAAGCGATGATATGTCGCGCAAAGAAGTTATCAATGTCTTTCTCCTTTCGCTTATTATATATTACTAATTCAGTACCCGGCCAGGCCCAGGTGAGTTCTATTTAAAGCTATGAGTATGTTTGAGTTTTAACATATTTTGATAGAATTAAAGTTGGATATTTTGAGCATCATGTCGATGATTTTGAAAATTATGACTTATTTATATTCACTTTTACTGAACCATCAAATTCACGCATTCATGCATTTCACATATAAGCAATATCATAATCAAGAGAAATTCAATGATAGCATAATCCCAAAATTGTTTTGTAACACCCCGAACATTGATAATGCTTAGCCAATTAGTTTATTTTAAGCGGCGATTTTTATACGCGAGATTTAATGTCGATTTCCAAGAGTAAAATTTTATCGGCAACCTTTAGCGACAAAATTTGTAAAACCATAGTTATAAATTAAGGATGGCAAATATAAGTGATTTTGATTGAGGTATTAGTGACGAGTAGCGTTAATGATATTCTAGAAGTCTTTAGCGACAATTGCGTACTTTATCGTTAGCATTGAAATTATATTAACAATTTTTATCGACGATATTTTTTAAATATTTAGTCTCAACGTGTTCTTTTAGCGACAATTTGGGAGCCGGGATAGTGTAACAACTCATTAATAATTTTTCCTAATACGTTAATTTGTTGTAAATAATGATTTGGACCTTTTCAAGATAAAAAAAAAAACTCGGGTAACATTTAAAATAACTAGCGAAAGTATAGGGGATTTTTGGTAGTTTTTCTTTTAGGGTTTTATATATATATCCCGCATTCCTTAGGGCAGTCGTCAAGCCTTTCATCCCAACCTTGGCAGACTTACCTTGAGAGAGAAAGAGAGATACCAATGAAGAGAGAACGAAGGAAGGAAAACAGGAGGTTTTTCCGGCAATCGAAAGTATTTTTCTGGTAAGCTTTTTCTTAGTCTTTCTTTTGTTCATTAGATTACGGGATTAAGTGGGTATATGAGTATAAGGTACTGCGTGGAAGCTGTGTTATTGTGTGAGTATTTGGTGTTTACGGTGTGTATGCCGCGAAGATTTATGGTTGCCGCAAGGGCTGTCGCAGGGCAGTATATGGGGGAGTGTTTGTGTGTGAGTTAATGCGTGAACTTGTGTGTTTGGGGTGAGTGAGGGGCTGCATCGCAGCCACGGTCAAGGGGACTGCCGCAAGGCAGTGTACCCATGTGTTTTGTGTGTGTAATGTGGGTTTTTGTGTGTGCAAGTGAGTGTTTGTGTGTGTTAAAGTGTGCTGTGCTGTTTACAGAAGAGAGGTGAAGGGGCTGTGAGTTCCAGCAATAGGTGAGTATGTCACTGTGTGAGTTCATAGGTGAGTATGAGAGAGAGAGAGAGAGAGGCTGAAGTTCAGCCGTAAGTATAAGAAGGTGTGGGCGTGTGAGTTGTGTGAAAACACATGTGGGTTTGCATAGTGTGTGAGGTGTGTGTGTGTACTGTGTAGTAGTGTGTGCATGTAAGTGCTGGGTACATGCCTTGTGTATAGTGTGTCATGGGAGTGTGTGCTAAAGTGAATAAATATAAGTGTGGGTGTGGCAGCTGTGCAATGTGTGAAGAAGTGATACCTTATGGAGTGTTACAGGGAAGAGAAGAAGAGAAGAGATAATGGGTCAATGAGTGCAATAGGTAAGAGAGTGCCGAAAGGAAGAAGAAAGGAAATAAGGAGCGGATAATTTGGGTTAGCGTTAAGTTTGACGCGTGCATAGCCTAGCACACGGTTATCATTAGTATGTAAAATTTTACAGTATAATACGTTAGACTATATTAGAATTTATGGTAAAATTTAATAATTTTCTGATATCGTATGTATTTTTAATATTTTCTACAAACTTAGAATTGTAAAATTATTTTGGAGCCCTTAAACCCTGAAAATGTTCTGGAAAAAATTATAGTAATGTATTTATGGTATAAATAAGTCTCAGTTTGAATATGATGATTTTTGGAGTTGATTTCTATGGTTTCCGCATCTCATTGGTTTTAGCAAAGTGAATAATTTAAAAATAGCTTTAATGCCTTTTTATTTCTGATTTTGATTTCTATAATTTTTATACATAGTTTAAATCTGTTACAAAAACTACGGGATTTGATTTTCAGCTAGAAGAAATTTTGGCAATTTATGGGTTTGCATTTAATGAAATTATTTTAATTAAAAAATATATCAAAAATTCAGAAATTTTATATTTTGACTTTTATTAATGTTTTAAGCTATAAAAGTGTTTTATTGTAATTGATAATAAATTTTGAGGTATCGTTACGCATTAAAGAGCGTATCGGGTTCTCGGTTAGGTTAGCCATGTGCGGGAACCATTTGAGTTGCGCGATTCTGGGATTAGAAGTGAGCGCCATCTGGGTAGTTGATACTAGGTTTATAGCATATTAGTATAGAGTGTGTTTTAACAAATGGATTTCCAATATAGGTTATTCAAAGATTATTGATCGAGGTTTGGTAGCATTGCTTAGCTTTGATCGAGGTAAGGAATTCTATCTGAACCCTATTTCATTATTCTGATTTCAAATGCTTATAACAACAGTTTTACAAACTAGATCGAATGTTGATTTTTATGATTGACATAAAGATGTTTTTAAATTGCCCATGAAACCCTAAATTGAGCCTTATAGCGATCGTTTGAAATTTTGTTTCATCTCTTCTTGGAATTCATTGTTCATTTGATATGTTTATTAATTGCTCATCATAAAGCATTTTCAATTGTATTTACTCCTTCTTAATGTTGACCTTCTAAATGTTGACATGAGCTAGTAATTTGGGAGTTATAAGGATGGTATGTATTGCTGGAGTTATAAGGATGGTCTGTTGGTTGGGTTAAACTAGTACCTAGATGGACTAGTCAGTGTACATATGCATATGTAAAGTGTATCGAGCACTGCCGGGGTGGCTTTGCTATAGTATACTGCTCATGTTCAATATTTCTTGTTTCTATTTTTATTGCACTTGAAGTGTTTCAAATGATTATTGATTTAAGGGATTGAGTTGATACTCATCCCTATGTTTATATTGAAATGCCGTGGTTTTCTTTGAAAACCCTTTTAAAATGATTGTATATAGAAAATCATTTGAATCGCTTTGTTTCTCCGTTTTAAAAGTTGTTATTGGTTTAAATGTAAAATCGTCCGTATCGTTTTCTTATTTTTAAGTCTTTGATTGATCTTACTGGGCTCGCGAAAGCTCACTCTCCTTTAACTTCTTTTCCGCAGGTGGTAACCAACATTAGGTCACGGATTAGAGTTGAGCATAAGGAAGTGAATTTAACTTTTAGTATTGATCATTAAGACCCCTGCGCAGGTAAACTTCTCTAGCTTGTTCTTTATTAGATTTAAATTGATTTGAAGTTTTGTAATGATTAGATGCTCTGACATAGGTAGTCATAGTTAGTTATTTGAAATTGAGGATTTTTATTCCACCAAGTAGTAATTGTTTTAACAATCCGGGAGTTCGGGGTGATAACGCTCCGGGAAAGTCCGGGTGTTAAAGCTTCGAAATTCTGGGATGTTACATGTTTCATAATAGTAAATCATGTTATATTGCTTAAAAATTAGTAAGATTCAGACGTTCAAAATAAAGTATTCAAAAAGTGAAGCATATAATGAGTAATCAATGAGTTCACATCAAATTAGAATGTTACTTTGTTTTTTTAGTATTGTAGGTACTAATTTTATTTTTGTAAGAAAAAGTTAAATTTCAAGAATTTATACACAATATTATAGTTTACGCTATTCATTTTGCTTACCATATCCACATAAGTGTGAGATTGTTTTTTTTTAGTTTTTCACATTATGTGGTGCATCATTGATCAACAATTTTATTTTATGAGTACCTTTGATAAAGCTCCTTACCATACATCAAATTAGAGATATACTACAGTCCTCTACAATAAAATTTAATGTTTATAAAAGAAAGTACAAAAAAGACACAAACAATTTTTTTAGTAAATCTAGACTGAATAAACCTACTCAAAAGCATGCCATGAAAACCTTATAGCAAAAAATGGAAGTAAGTGGAGCTATTTTACTTCCTTTCAGACAACCAACCTTTTAAAATGTAGAAATAATCCTGAATAGAGAAACTATAGTGTTCTAATGGCAATATCTATATTCTAATTGCTTTACTTCATGGTCATGTTCGGTGCTTCTTTCACCATCCATTTAATTTTGAATATTTTTAAAGACAATTAATTTGAAAATACGTGTTCATTACACAGTTAATTATTGTCTGAATGATCATAAAAATATCATATCATTTTACAAAACTTTTTTTTACGTTTGAGACTACATAATTATATAGCAGTGAATATTCGTATAGTTATCTAAACTGTGATGGATGGGGATGTAATTGCGTAAGGTTACAAAATTCTTATACTTCATATTATTCATTAAGGTGATTATAGAAGTTTGTGAAGTTAGAATATCACATATTTAACATTATCTTTTGTAGATTACACTATATATATACATGAATTAAAAATCAGTTGCATTCATTTGTATTGAAAAATAAAAATTCTACAAAAGGTGCAAAAACTATACAATTAGTAATTAATTGTGTAGACATAAATAGACAACAAAAAATAGACACCGGAACTTAAATGAAAGCACATTGAGTAATTTTCATTCATTTCAGATAAAGAATTGTTTTTACCTACCGCCCATGAAAATCGCTACAACCCTCTATATATAAAACAACTAATGATCGATAAATATGCTTAGTGTCATTTGTGTTGACACCATAACCAACAAAGTTTAAAAGTAACTTATTAAAGTCACTAAATTAGTGCTACTAAAAGTATGCAACGACCATTAAGTTTCACTGGAAATGGGAGGTTTTAGGCATCTTCTTATGAACTGGGTAGCGGCCGAAAATTTCTTAGATAACCATTATTTTAAAAGATAGAATTAACCCTATAAAAGAAAGAGCGTAGTATTACGGTGACAATCCTTGTGTCTAATTGTTTCATTTCAACATCATGTTCAACAATTTTTGGAGGCGCCGTCTTGATCTGTTTTTGAAGCTTTTCTAAAGTAGTCAATTTAAAAATGCGTTATATTTCATTCTTTTCTTTTGGGCATTTAAAAGAGTATATGATTTCTACTTTAGATTTTGAGTTATTATATTTTATTTAATTTCTAAAGTAAACTATTATTTTGGCATTTCAAAGATATCTAAAAAAAATGAAGTCATATTCGTTTCTTATATTTCTTATATGAAAAGATGTTAAGTATTAAATTTTTAATTTTGATACATGGTCTTCGTACTTTATATTTGTGAGATTCTATTTTGTTATTTTAAAATGCACTTAAGGTATTAACAATCAAAATTAAGGCCTAATGTTGTATAATACAACAATTAACTCATATTGTTGTATTATACTACAATTAACTCATATTGTTGTATTATACAACATTAGGCCTTAATTTTGATTGTTAATTCCTTTAGTGCACTTTAAAATAACATAATAGAATCTCACAAATATAAAGTACGAAGACCATGTATCAAAAACAAAAATTAATACCTAACATATTTCATATAAGCAATATAAGAAACGAATATGACCTCATTTTTAGATATCTTTGAAATACCAAAATAATAGTTTACTTAAATTAATTTTAATAGAATAACTCAAAGTCTAAAGTAGAAATCATATACTCTTTTGAATGCCCAAAAGAAAAGAATGAAATATAACGCATTTTTAAATTGACTACTTCAGAAAATCTTCAAAAACAGATCAAAACGGCACCTCCAAAAATTGTTGAACATGATGTTGAAATGAAACAATTAAACACAAGGATTGTCACCGTAATACTACGCTCTTTCTTTTATAGGATTAATTCTATCTTTTATAATGATGGTAATCTAAGAAATTTTCGGCCGCTACCCAGTTCCTAAGAAGATGCCTAAAACCTCCCATTTCCAGTGAAACTTAATGGTCATTGTATACTTTTAGTAGCACTTATTTAGTGACTTTAAAAAGATACTTTTTAAATTTGTAAGTTAAGGTGTCAACAAAAATGACACTAAGCATAATTTATCGATCATTAATTGTTTTATATATAGAGGGTTGTAGGGATTTTCATGGGCGGTAGGTAAAAATAATTCATTATCTGAATGAATTAAAATTACTCAATGTGCTTTCATTTAAGTTCCGGTGTCTATTTTTGGCTGCCTATTTATGTCTATACAATAAATTACTAATTGTATAGTTCTCGCACCTTTTTAGGATTTTTCTTTTCCAATACAAATGAATGCAACTGATTTTTAATTCATGTGTATATATAGGGTAATCTACAAAAAATAATATTCAATATGTGATATTCTAACTTCACAAACTTCTATAATCACCTTAATGAATAATATGAAGTATAGGAATTTTGTAACCTTATGCAATTACATCCCCATCTATCACAGTTTAGATAACTATACGAATATTCACTGCTATATAATTATGTAGTCTCAAACGTAAAAAAAAAGTTTTGTAAAATGATATTACGTTTTTATGATCATTCAGATAATAATTAATTGTACAATCCACACGTATTTTCAAATTAATTGTCTTAAAAATATTAAAAATTAAATGGATGGTCAAAAAAGTGCCAAACATGACCATAAAGTAAAGCAATTACACCCAAGTCTGCCTCTCAGTTCTGTCTCCCCGGGACCCAGATTGTCGCCTTTATGTTTCACCGACACACCCAATCGACAGTCGGCCAGTCCCCAGACCAGACGGTAGACGGCAGTGACTCCCATGAGTCCGTGACCCGTCCGTGATGCCGGTGACGGCGGACCACTGGCCCGAACAGATTCAGATCTGGAGACGACCTAACCAAGACACCGGACGACGGTAATGGCGATCACTACAAGAAAAGAGGCTTTTAGCGACGGGTAAATCCGTCGCTAAAAGCCTAAAATCCGTCGCTAAAACAATTAGCGACGGATTTACCGTCACTAAAAGTCTCTCGTATAAAAGCCCGTTACTAATAGTTTAGCGAAGAAATGTTCAAATCCGTCGTCAAATATGTAAGTTTTTGAGACAGATTTATTTTTAATTAGCAACGGAATATCCGTCTTTAATTATATTTTAAGTATTTTAATTTTTTTTTTTGTTAAATTAGCGACGGAATAAATGTTTTAGCGACAGAATATTCCGTCGCTAAAAAGCTTATTTAGCGACAGAATATTCCGTCGCTAATTACCTGATTGTAGGAACACTTTTAGCGACAGAATTAATCTGTCGCCAAAAAAAAAATTTTGAAATTTTTATTTTTATTTTTCTATTACCCAGACCTATAATACAATTTTCATTTCTCAACAACAAAGCGCAATAATCAATACACAAAGAAATATATATAATCAATCATAAAAAATATTTATTATAAAAAAGACTCATTATGTACAAGCTGGGAACCGGATACAGCCGGTTAGGGGAGAGGTGAAGAGTACAAGCCGGGCGTGGGGGGGTGGGGGAGGGGGAAGCTAGGAACGGGCACAAGAAGGGGCTCATCAGGTGTTGCTGAGTCCCGGATCTGGATCCTGCTGATCCGGGGTCGGCTCGGCATGTCCTGCAGCGGTACCCTGTTCCCTGATCATCCTCACCACCACTGTAGCAATGCGCTGGATCTCCTCGTCGTCCAACGGACGCTAAGGAGCCGGTGTCTGTGGAAAGGCAGCAGGAGGTGAGGACATTCCTATCACGGCACGAGCAGTCGTGCTAGGCAGGCCGCGTATGCGGCCTTTCGGCCGATTGACGACCTCCGGCGTATCCAGCCATCGCTTCAACGCCCCAGTACTCGCACCCGTACTAGTGGACGCTGATGGCTGTCCGGACTGCTGCTCGGACCCCCTAAGCTGTTCATACGAGGCCTGCAAAAATAGTAGTTTAACGATATGTTAGGGCATTAATTAACGAAACGGACATTGAGGATAGAAAGACAAAACATTAACAACTTAAACAAATTGACTCACATCGATCCGCCGGGCAATATCTGAAATATAGTCACCCGCCCAGTGCACCTTGTCCTTGTCCTTCTTCCGCACGTGCATCTGATTATACGTCAGAGTTATGACCTCATCCTCCTCCAGATCTGGGTGCTCGATCACGTTCATGTGTCGGACGATGTCGTGTGGCACCGACCCTCCCGTGTGCGTCAGATCTCTGTTCTATCTGTTCTCGGCCCCGCTCTTACTCTTGGCGTCCCAGCCTGGATCCGCAACCCACCGATCTATCATCTCCTCTCATACACGGTGAGATATCCAATGTGGGGGATATCTCGTCATCGGAGCACCCTCGGGTAGCATCTTCTTCGCCCGGTCTCATGCGTCGTGGAGCCATCGGCGGTAATTCTGGCCGATGTAAACAAGGAAGGCGTGCTGCCTCAGTGCCGATGCTCAGGCGAGTCAAACGTGAACCCCTCTTATAAGGCTTTCAATACCACAAATTAACAGCAAAAATCAAACTCTATTTAAACAAACACTATCATTGAAAAAAATACTTAATCGTACCAGCCACTCCTCCCATAGGGACTCCCTCGCAGCGGCATCCCAGTCCTTCCAGTACAAGCGTGGCTCGAAGAATCGGCCTTTCACAAGAATGCCGATCTTCGTCCTCGCCTGATTCACCAGGATCCTGCCAAAGAAGTAAATAAATTAATTAATACAGTTCAAATATAAATTAACACCCCAAAATTTTTAATATAAGGCATGATGTGATATTTTTAGTACTTACAGGCCCTCCTGGATGAGCATAACTCTTTGTTTACGCTGGGGGTCGATGCGTACCCAGCGTGTCAGACCACGGCTTTGTCGAGATCCTACAAAACACAGACATTAATACATTTCAAATATACTTTAAATATAAGGCTAGCGAAAATATACGAAACACTGTTATCAACTATACCTGAGGTAGAACCCACGGAAGAAGGAGAATGCACACGCGTGTGGGATGAATCTGCGTCGGGCTGGGGCGACGGTTGGGGCTGGGGCGACGGCTGGGTGCTTTGGCTGGAGGTTGAAGAAGACACTGTGTGAAAATTAGGTGTGGTAGTGTGTGTTAATTTGAATAGTAAGCGTAATTGTCGCTAATGCTAGAAATTCCTTTAGGCAGTTTTTTCAACGAATTTCCATAAATAGTTATGGCCAAAATTAGACAAAGTGAAAAACTGTAACCCCCAATATTTTTACGAGATCTACGCTCTGGATATTTTTGGGAATTTTTGGGGTCCGCGAAGGGCGCTAAATTGGGGTATCGATTAAAGACAATTATCGAATTATTTAGCATAGCAAACCAAACATTTTTAATCTGAAAATTTTATTGAAACCTTATTCTACTGATATGTTTCATATTCTAAAATTTCAGGCCATTCTAAGGCCGATAGGTATTTTACACAAAACTGGCCTTTTAACACTCGATTCGGACACCGGTTCGAGATTTTCGGGCGAAAATTCTTTAAAATACTTTTTAGGCCAGAAATGATATCAGCATGCTTGAAATAACATTTTAAGATGTTTTTGGGATTTTTCCGGTGCGGGAAACCCCCAGGGGCATTTTGGTAATTTGCCACCCCGAAGGGGTATTTTGGTAATTTGACCTAAGAAAGGGATTTTTGCGTAGATTGACATACAATGAGGTTATTCGGATGATTCTTCTTAGGGGAATGCCGTTTGGGCAATTTAAGAGTACGATGGGTGTTTTTGGTAATTTTACACCCTAGGGGCGTTTTAGTAATTTTACATACCCAGTGAGGGAGGTTTATTTTGGGAGTTGTGTGAGTCTGTATTAAGTTTATAATATCGTAGTGTAGGCTGTATTCTGATGATTCGATAATTTCATTTAGGTTAAAGCTAAAGACTTTCCGGTTAGGATAAGCTAGCTGCGGATGCAGGTAAAGGATTCTATCTGAACCCTGAGTGAGGACTTTTGTCTGAACCCTTATTTGATTACTCGTAAGTACTCCTTTGATATACTTATGAATAATGTCAAACTCTGAATTCTGTATTGATATCAGTATGTTATTGCCCAGAAACCCCAATATTGAACCTGAATCGTTTGTTTGGAAATCTTGTGATGCTCGCCTGTTATTGCGTGCTGAGCAAACTTAACAATTGTTTGTATCTGTTCTTCTGAACTGTTGTGCCTGAATTCGATAACTGTTTGTAATCGTTCTGGCTGTTTATTTGTGATTTTCTTCTGAAATTCTGAGTGAGGACTTATTTCAGTCTATTTATTGATATTGAAATTCGGATTGATTTTGGTGATTTGAGCTTATGTACATTCTCATTGATATTGCTGATTTTTCTGTGTTGACCTGGGAATTCTGTTCTGTGGGGAGGCGTTATAAGGCTGGTTTGAACCTGCGGAATTATGCAGGGCTAGTACCTTAGTGAGAAGGACTAGTAATTATTCTGGTACATCATGCATGTGTACATCTGTGCATTGCCCGAGTGGCATTGCTTCTGCCTAGGGTCAACGTTTCTGAATCCGTTTACATTGTATCTGATAATGTCTGTCTTGAAAATAATGTTCAAATAAAAGTCTGGATATCTGCATGAAAAGGGGATCGAGTTGAAAGTCTTTCTCGTACTGTGATCAAACCGTTTGTGATTATCTAAGACCTTTTTTCCCTAAGGCTTTGGAAGTCTCTGCGTTTGTTTTGAAACCTTTTGCAAAACCATCAGTTGTATTTGAAAATGACGACTTGGAAATTATCTTCTGTTAATCGTTTTGGAAATCGTTGTGATTGATGTTGTTTAATTTGATATCTGTTTATGATAAAATTTGATCATTTTGGAAATCATTGAGTTCTTGACCCCGTTTGAAGTATTCCGGAAATTTTCGTCGGTTGATTCTTTGGAATCGTTTTGTGATTCTTTGGTAGTCCTTGTACGACCTTGCTGAGCTCTCAAAAGCTCACTCTCCGTTTGACTCCCTTCTGCAGGTGATGGTCAGCTGTAGAATGCTGGGGAATGGAGTTAGAGTCTGTGTGAGATTTCGGTGAGCCTACCACTACTGTATTGTAAATCCCCTACGTGGGTCGGTACTGTCACTTTGTTCTTAGGAAACTTGAATTTTGAAGAATCTAAGCTGTAATAATTTAAGCTAAGCAGTTTGTGATCTAGTATTTTTGAGAAATCTGAGTTGATGTTGAATTAGATGATTTGGAATATATGTTAGTGACAGGTTTGATGTGATCCGGTAGGTTAACGACCCAGGAGTTCAGGACGGCGGAGCTCTGGATTTTCGGGGATATTACAATATACCCAGTAAAATCCCACCAAAAAAAAATTAGACTAAACGGATAAATTTGAAAGAATTATACAGATTCAATGCAAAATCAAGCATGAGCAAACAAATTTGTAGGGTAGAAAAAATAATTAGGGTGTAAGGAACTTACCTTCTAATAATGAACGCACAATAGCCAACAGCAATGAAGGGCGGCGGCGTTGGTGGCGCGACGATTGTGGCGGGCTTTTCACTTGGCGGCAGTGGAGGAATTTTCACACGGGGGCAGTGCAGTAGAGGGCTTTTAACTTGCGACAGTGGAGGGGTCACCGTGGAGGGGGATTGCCAGAGATGGGTCACCGTGGAGGGGGATTGCCGGAGATGGGTCACCGTGGAGGTTCATCGCCGGAGCTCAGAACAACAGTGGGAGATTTTTCAGAGAGAGAAACGGGGGAAGAGAAAAAAAGGCAGATCTGATTGTTTTAATCGATGACTTTTAGTGACGGGGAAAATTCGTCGCTAAACATCGGTCGATAAATCACGATATTTATCGATGGAAGTTTTAGCGACGGATTCTTCCCGTCGCTAAAACAATTTTATAAAACTCTCGAAAAAATAAATTTTGTAAAAAAGTTTTAGCGACGGTAATTTTGTCGCTAAAAGATCGCCGCAAAAACATTGTCGGCAAAAACTTTTGCTGACACTAACTTCGTCGGTAATAAGTTTTTAACTACATACTTTTACCGACGGTAAAATCCGTCGGTTAAACTCATTTTACCGACGGATTGTCCTCTGTCGGTAAAACTCCGTCACTAAAAACATATTTTCTTGTAGTGGATGGCCGGACGGACAGACGACTGATTTGTTTAGATCTCGAAGACTGGAACATGTCTCGAGTTGTGGAAGTGCGACTGTGCAAGCGAAGGGGAGGACTCTAATCCACTCTGCCAAATAGGTGCCGGCGACGACGAAGAGGACCGGCAACAGTGAGGACTTCCGGCGACGGCGTCAACAACAGCGAACAACAGTCTGCCTTAATTTCTTGAGCTTTTCTCTGCCCGGCTAATTTCAATTTCAAGCAATCTGATTGATTCTAGTTTAATTTCAGAAACAATATTTACATTATAGTTTAATTCCTATTAATTGATTCTATTTCAGAAATTCAAAAACATGTTTGGTTATGGTTTATTCGTGATTTGGTGGCACAGTCTGCTTGATTCAATTTCAGAAATTATTCGTGATTTGATGGAACACCTTAATGGTTCGATTAATTTGCTTTGCTAATTTTTTATTGGCTAATTATTTTTCTAATTCATAATTTTCGTAGTTTTGTGCATAAATAATTTCTAACTATGTTGGAATATGACATTGAGCTTGAGCTTGTTTGGCTATTTAATGTTAATATTGGGACATTGAAATGTACTGTTTTGTTAGAATTTGATGTTGTGTTGAGATTGGGGGATGAAGCTTTAGCTTGTGAGGTTAATCTTGGAATCTGATTTAGTTTTATGATAGGGAGTTTAATCTTGAGCTTGAAGTGTACTGTTATTTAGGTATGTGATGCTGTGTTAGAATGTGATATTGTGTTGAGATTGGGGGTTGATCTTGAGCTTGAACTTGGGATGATGATATTGAGTTTGTATTTTTGTGTTGGAATGTGAATTAGTTTTAAAATTGGGTGGGTGGTTGATCTTGAGCTTGAAATTTACCGTTATTTAGGTATGTGATGTCGTGTTGGAATGTGATGTTGTGGTGAGATTGTGAGCTTGATCTTGAGCTTCTATTATTGTGTTGGAACTTGATTTAGTTTTAAAATTGGGAGGTTAATCTTGAACTTCTATTATTGTGTTGGAACTTGATTTAGTTTTAAAATTAGGAGGTTGATCTTGAGCTTGTATTATTTTACTTATAAAAAATATATAGTTATTTTAATTATTTTACTTAATCAAAAATTATATTAAATTCGATATATTTTTGGCACCCCTCAAAAAGAAATCCTTGTTCTGCCCCTGTCCATCTCCCTCATCTCATCCCGCCGCCACCGCCTGCTGCATCCTATCTCGTCACCGTCAACACCTCCACCCACAACCTCCGGCGACGCCATCCCCCTCATCCAATCCCCCCGCCACCACCTGCTGCACCCAATCCCATCACTGCCAACACCTTTACCCACAATCTTCGGCGACGCCATCTCCCTCATCCAATCCCGCCGCCACCACCCGATGCCCCCAGTCCCGTCATCGCCAACACCGCCCAACGTCGCAGTCGCGGTCACCGCTCAGTCCTGCCGCCGCCATCTGTACACCACCACTGCACCATGACTAAACACATTCCTACGTCAATAATCCAATCGTAATCGCACAAACGCAGATCAAGGGTTCCATATCGCAATGTGCGATTAAAACCCTAGATCTGAACTTGAAACCCCTTGATTTGCGGCGAAAATCCCTTGATCTGCGGTTAAAACCCTAGATCACAATGTTTTAAATCGTTGTGCGGGGATGTGGAGACGCCAAGCATGGCTAGCTAGTGGGGGTAGGGGCTAGGTGATTTTAAGAGAGATGAGGCTTGTTCTCGTGGTCGATGAAGGGCAGGATCGAGTGGCGGTAGTGTGGCTTGGGTGGTGGTGCCGCTCCTCAGCTTGAGAATTTCGGTGTACAAAGAGAATCTTAAGGCTTAAATACAAGGTTATTTTGGACAATTTCTTGGTTTTGTTACAAAAATTGTCGATTGTAACACTTTTGCGATTACAGGTGTTACTTTGCAATTTTCCTAACTTCAGGCGACTTTTTACAACTGTCCCAAACCACAAAGGTAATTTGCACAATTATCCCATATAAAAACTCATATATATAAAAAATGAAAATAATACTTTCGATTTTAGAAGAAAATTTTAATTTAAAAACTAATTCTAATCATTCTAAAACTCTACATAATCAATACACTAATCTATTAAAACTAAATTTTCACCATTATGTCCTTAAAAGTATTTTTTTGTATGAAAATTAAAATCCATAGACCCAATAACTTATGAGATTTAGAATAAAAAGGTGAGCTAACAATTAATTTTAAATTTTGATAAGATCCTTATTTTTATATATAATTAATTTTGCAGGAGTACTAAGGATTTTCTCTAAGCCCTATATAATTCAAAACCTGATTCTAATTACTCTAAAACTCAACCTAATCATTATACTAACTTATTAGGACTTAATATTGACTATTGTATCTTCAAATCACTCTCTAATTTTAATATAGAAACTCATATATATAAAAAAATAAAATTAATACTTTCGATTTATAAGAGAAAATTAATGTTACAATTAAGATTAAACAACTTACGAGACTTAGAAGAAGAAAAAAATGATCTAATAATTTATTTGAATTTTAATAGGTACTTTATTTTTAAATTTGATTAATTTTGCAAGAATAATAATGAGGATTGTATAATTTAAAAAATAATTCTAAACATTTTAAAATTCAACCAAATCAATATACTAACTTTTTTGACTTCATTTTGACTATTATATTCTTAAAATCACTCTTTTAATGTGAATATAAAATTCATATATAAAAAAATAAAAATAACATATTATATTTAGAAGGCAAAAAAATGACGTTCTAATTGAGTTAAATGTACTATCATTATTCATGTATATAGATATATACGTACTATACATAAGATAGTCATCGTAAAAAATGAATAGTGTGATATATAGATTTAATAAACGAATTATAAGTCAGTATTTTAAATAAGACCTCAGACCACCAAACTGGTTATATTATATATATAAGAATTT
>JAVXUO010001481.1:0-13460 GCA_033065855.1 Escallonia rubra
TCCAATTACTGGTCTTGCTAATTGCTACTAGTATTTAGTAATTAATACTCTTGTTTATTAATTACTAGTCTTGCTAAATTCTTTTTAATTACTCTTACTCTCTAATATTTGTTACTCGTTCATTCTTTTAATTACTACTAGTATTTACTAATTACTACTCTTGTTTATTAATTACTAGTCTTGCTAAATTCTTTTTAATTACTAACTCTCTAATATTTGTTACTCGTTCATTCTTTTAATTGTTATTTCTTATTACTACTCTTATACTTGTGTATTTAGTTACTCTTACAAAGTTTAGCGTGAAATATGTCTGGATTATTGAACAAAATGAGGCGTGCAACGTCATCACGAAAGAAATCATCATCATCGCAAGCACCACCACCAGCACAAGCGCCAGCGCCACGGCCATCAGAAACACCAATCCAAGCACCAACACAACCATTCGTTCGTGGACGAATGAGTACAGGCTCTATGATAGATACCCAAGCCAATTGGGAGTTCAATCAAAACATTCCAGATTTTGAATACACGCCTGATGAAGACCCCCCGCATTATAGTCAAGGACGCAGCTCGGTTGGCGAAGCTACTACTCAGTGGCATAATCTCAACCCTATGCCTGGTCATGATGAAGAAGGGCCGAGCAATGCCTCCGATAACGTGCCAGAAGTCCAAAGGGGGAAAAAGAAGAAAGCCGAGTGTTGGAATCATTTCGACTTAATTACGGTGGACGACATCCGAAAAGCTCAATGTAAGTACTGTCTTAAATTATTTTCGACTGGTAGTGGTAATGGACATCTTAACAGGCATTACCCTCAGTGTGCACCTCGACAAGGCCACGTCGAACCTACCCAAACGCAATTATCTTTTGACGGTAAGTTATTTGTTTATAATCAGCGAGAGCAAAGAGACGGTCTCGCTGAATTTGTTATTCACGATGAACAAGCCTTTTCTTTTGCCGATAATCCTAAGCACTCTAGATATATGAACACCTACGTTCAACCTTTGTACAAAAAGGTTCATAGAAACACAACGAGGTCCGATGCACTCCGACAGTACAAGGCTGCCAAAGCACGCCTTATCGATTATTTCGATAAATTTGACGGTAAAGTTAGTCTTACTTCTGATATTTGGCAATCTCCTTATACTTTTGTTAGTTATTCTTGTGTGACCGCTCATTGGATTGATGCAGATTGGGTTATGCACAAGAGAATCATCGCTTTCGAGCACTTCCCTTATCCGCACGATGGAATGAACATTGCTACTCTTATATTAAAAGCATGCAACACATTTAAAATTAAGGATAAGATTATGAGTGTTAGTTTTGATAATGCTTCTAATAATAAAGCTGCTGTTGCAGCTTTAAAGGAGACGCTTCAACCTGTACTTGATGGTGAATTATTTCATGTTCGTTGTGTTTGTCACATTATTAACTTAATTGTTCAAGATGGTTTAGGTGCTGCAGGAGATATTCTGCTCAAAATGAGGGGTATGACAGCGTATGTTAATGGCTCGAGTTTGAGAACACAACAATTTAAAACGTTGTGTGTTCAATATAATATGCCTCGCAGGAGAGCAGTTACAGATGTGGTCCACAGGTGGAACTCTACATACCACATGCTTTTACACATTCTGGCATACCGAGAAGTCTACACGCATTTTCTACTAACCCAGTTCCCAGCCGGCTTGCCAACTCAAGAGGAATGGCAGATGGCCACATACCTAGCTGAATTTTTGGAGGTATTCTACACGTCAACCAATTTATTGTCTGGTACGTACTATCCCACCTCTCCTCTCGCTGTAATAGAAATTCTGAAGATGGCTACAATGTTAACAAAATGGAGATATATAGGACCCTTTAGGGAAATAGTACAAGTGATGGATCAAAAATTTAATAAATATTGGAAGAAACTGCCTGCTATTTTTACTGTGGCTACTTGTTTAGATCCTAGGTTAAAGTTGCATGGCGTGAACGCCTCGATACAAGAGATATCGAAATTAATGCGCTACACAGCAGATGACACAACCTTGCTCACAGCAAAAGTGAGCAAGAGGTTTGAGGACTTGTTCAACCTCTATCGTAATTCTGCTGACGTGCGCGGGCGAGCTACATCATCATCCACTGCTGAGAGGTATTATGCGCCATACCTTCAGGGCTTTGAACATCTAGTAGCAAGACAACTACCAGGTGAAGGTACTTCTAATTCGGGAGGTTCGTATAATTTTTCCTCTTTTAATGAGATTGGTGTATATGCAAATACTGATCATTATTCTGATTTATCAAGGCAAGAACAGATTAATTTTAATTTGTTAAATTTTTGGAAACAAAATCAAAACATGTATAAAACTTTATCCCAAATTGCACGGGATGTACTGCCAGTGCAAGCCTCCACGGTTGCTTCAGAGTCGGCATTTTCAGCAAGCGGGAGGGTTTTGGATGACAGGAGGAGTCGTCTTAACCCCGAGTCGCTCGAGCTATGTGTATGTTGGAAGGATTATCTTGATGCGAAATACCGCGAGCAAGATAAACCGATTGATGATAGGAAGAGCAGTGACTCAGATATTGAAGTACTTCCGGATGATTAGGTAATTTGTTTTTATTTTCCTCTTTTGATCCTTTTGGTTGACGTTGCAGATTTCTTGATCTTTGATTGCTGATATTTTGGATAGACATGCATTATTATTTTGATTGTTAGAGTTTTAAGAATAAATTTTTTCACAAAATATACTTTTTTCCATATATATAAAATAATTTTTTACACGCAAGATATATATTTTTTTGTATATATACAACAATAGGTCACTTCGCCTGTTTGTTTACAAGCCGGTACGAGCCCGGATAAAAGGAGGAGGGCCTATGAACACATTTATTATAATGAACACCTTTAGCCAGAGACTTCTAAGATTTAATGGTGGCAATCTCAAATGTTGTTGAAATAACTTTTAGAAAATCTGTGTTTAGAGATAACAAATCTGCGAAATATACATGTTCACGATGAGAGATCATCATCAACGATATTCTCGCAAACATTCTTACATTAGCCCTTGGGCTCAGAAACTGTACATTTGGAATAAAGAAATTGCAGGGTTATTAGGCTTTATCAAGAAGTTTGTTAGGTAAGATATTCCTAACTTGCTGATCTTGGCCATTCCATTGTGCCTTTGCAAGTTTCTTCCACTTAAAGAACCCTAGAAACTGAGTATTTGCTAACAAGAAACATCAGCAAAGCTTGCCCTCATCACTTTCTCATTTTTGAGAACATTAGGTTGATTAATTTGAAGTTGATTTACTATTAAAACATTTTGTGAAAGTTGCGCATGTTAAATAAGATTTAATCAAAGTTTCAACAGTTCAGACCGGTCATTTAAGTAATATGCATCTAAAACTCCCTATCTTTAAAATTGAATAACATGAAAAAAAAAAAAAAGGGCCCGGGCCCGGCCCAAGCCCGGCCCTAAATATTGGGCTTAGGGCCTGGGCCTGGACCAGGCCTAGGATTCCCTTCGCCAGGCCCGGCCCGGCCCGGCCCGTTTTCCCCCTCTCTTGGCCCGGCCCCGGCCCGGCCCGTTAGCAGGCCCGACGGGCTTGGGCTGGGCCGGCCCAAGCCCGGCCCTTTGACATCTCTATGATGGCCCTTAAGAACATCTCAGAACAACTGGAAAAATTAACATTCCGGGTGTCTTACACCCTGAAACCGAACTAAAAGTTAGTCAGAAAATTTTACAACGTTTAGTTACGAAAATACCCCCGTTGGGCGGCAAATTACCGAAATGCCCCCGGGGGTTAATTATCACCCCCACGCGCGCCACATCAGATCCAAAACAACATTTCAGGTTTTGTAATTACATTTCTGGACTAACAAGTCCGTAAAAAAACTTAACACTGTAAAATTACCGAAATACCCCTCTCGGGGCGGCGAATTACCGAAATGCCCCCTGGCATCGAAAAATCGCAAAAGTGCTTCGAAATGCTATTTTACACTTCCTGAATTCATTCTTGAGCTAAAAAGTATTTTACGGAGGTTTCGCCCAAGAATCCCGAACCGGTGTCTGGATCGGGCGCTTAAGGGGCCGTTCGGCCAAAAAAATAGGTAACGGCTTCGGAATGGCCCGAATTCCTGGGGAATGGAACTTCCCAACATCCTAGGGTTCTCGTAAAATTTTCGCGCGAAGTCGCGCTAGCTTGGTATTTTAAAATACACTGCAGACTTACAAGGTTCCCCGTATCAGTTCACATAGTGTTCCAGTCTTTGGAAAAATCTAAAATTTTTACCTGATACAGATCCTTTAAAAATAACTAGGGTCTCTTTTTTGCACTTTGGCAAAATCTAGCGCTAGCTATTTTTTATAAATGCGTGAAAAACCGTCTAGTTAAGTTTTTGCCTTTAGCGACAATTACGTTTCGTATTCGCATTAAACACACAGTGTTACAGTCTTTGGAAAAATCTGAAATTTTTACCTGATACCGATCCTTTAAAAATAACTAGGGTCTCTGTTTTGCACTTTGGCAAAATCTTGCGCTAGCTATTTTTTATACATTCGTGAAAAAAAATCTGTCTAGTTAAGTTTTCGCCTTTAGCGACAATTACGTTTCGTATTCACATTAAACACACATAGTGTTACACCCTAGGAACACACATAGTGTTGACAATTATTTCCTCCAGTTGTGTTACAACGTTCAGTTACGAAAATACCCCCGGTGGGCGGCAAATTACCGAAATGCCCCCGGGGGTTAATTATCAGCCCAACGCCCCAAATCAGCTTCAAAACAACATTCTTGGTGCTTCGCTTACATTTCTGGACTAACAAGTCCGTCGAAAAACTTAACACTGTAAAATTACCGAAATACCCCTCTCGGGGCGGCGAATTACTGAAATGCCTCCCTGGCATCGGAAAATCGCAAAAGTGCTTCGAAATGCTATTTTACGCTTCCTGAATTCATTCTTGAGCTAAAAAGTATTTTACGGAGGTTTCGCCCAAAAATCCCGAACCGGTGTCCGGATCGGGCGCTTAAAGGGCCGTTCGGCCAAAAAAATAGGTAACGGCTTCGGAATGGCCCGAATTCCTGGGGAATGGAACTTCCCAACATCCTAGGGTTCTCGTAAAATTTTCGCGCGAAGTCGCGCTAGCTTGGTATTTTAAAATACACTGCAGACTTACAAGGTTCCCCGTATCAGTTCACATAGTGTTCCAGTCTTTGGAAAAATCTAAAATTTTTACCTGATACAGATCCTTTAAAAATAACTAGGGTCTCTTTTTTGCACTTTGGCAAAATCTAGCGCTAGCTATTTTTTATAAATGCGTGAAAAACCGTCTAGTTAAGTTTTTGCCTTTAGCGACAATTACGTTTCGTATTCGCATTAAACACACAGTGTTACAGTCTTTGGAAAAATCTGAAATTTTTACCTGATACCGATCCTTTAAAAATAACTAGGGTCTCTGTTTTGCACTTTGGCAAAATCTTGCGCTAGCTATTTTTTATACATTCGTGAAAAAAAATCTGTCTAGTTAAGTTTTCGCCTTTAGCGACAATTACGTTTCGTATTCACATTAAACACACATAGTGTTACACCCTAGGAACACACATAGTGTTGACAATTATTTCCTCCAGTTGTGTTACAACGTTCAGTTACGAAAATACCCCCGGTGGGCGGCAAATTACCGAAATGCCCCCGGGGGTTAATTATCAGCCCAACGCCCCAAATCAGCTTCAAAACAACATTCTTGGTGCTTCGCTTACATTTCTGGACTAACAAGTCCGTCGAAAAACTTAACACTGTAAAATTACCGAAATACCCCTCTCGGGGCGGCGAATTACTGAAATGCCTCCCTGGCATCGGAAAATCGCAAAAGTGCTTCGAAATGCTATTTTACGCTTCCTGAATTCATTCTTGAGCTAAAAAGTATTTTACGGAGGTTTCGCCCAAAAATCCCGAACCGGTGTCCGGATCGGGCGCTTAAAGGGCCGTTCGGCCAAAAAAATAGGTAACGGCTTCGGAATGGCCCGAATTCCTGGGGAATGGAACTTCCCAACATCCTAGTCTTCTCGTAAAATTTTTACGCGAAGTCGCGCTAGCTTGGTATTTTAAAATACACTGCAGACTTACAAGGTTCCCCGTATCAGTTAACCCCTTTCCAGTCTTTGGAAAAATCTGAAATTTTTACCTGATACAGATCCTTTAAAAATAACTAGGGTCTCTTTTTTTCACTTTGGCAAACTCTAGCGCTAGCTATTTGTTATAAATTCGTGAAAAATCTGTCTAGTTAAGTTTTCGCTTTTAGCGATAATTACGTTTCGTATTCGCATTAAACACACATAGTGTTCTAGTCTTTGGAAAAATCTGAAATTTTTACCTGATACAGATCCTTTAAAACTAACTAGGGTCTCTTTTTTGCACTTTGGCAAAATCTAGCGCAAGCTATTTGTTATAAATTCGTGAAAAATCTGTCTAGTTAAGTTTTCGCTTTTAGCGATAATTACGTTTCGTATTCGCATTAAACACACATAGTGTTACAGTATTTGGAAAAATCTGAAATTTTTACCTGATACAGATCCTTTAAAAATAACTAGGGTCTCTTTTTTGTACTTTGGCAAAATCAAGCTCTAGCTATTTTTTATAAATGCGTGAAAAACTGTCTATATTTGGCGCCCTAAAAAATCGCTATTTTGGAATCTATAAATGTAATACGCTGATTTAGATAAACCTAACATTGAATTATAAGAAAATTAAAAATACTTACTTGTTGTGACTTGATATATATTTCAAGAAAATTCCTCCGATCTTCTAGCGGTTATCCACCGATCTTCTAGCGAAAAAAATTTTGGCGAAAAATAGTTGTGGAGAGTATTGAGCTGTGGAGAGTATTGTGGTGGAGAGTATTGTTGGTATCTTTCGGATAGAGTGCGTAAGAAGGGTTGGGGGGAGGGGATTATAAAGGGAGAAAAGTGAGAAGAAAGAAGACAGAAGACAGAAAAAATAAAACCCGTGAGCGCCAAGAATAGTCTTTGGCAGATCTCTGCAAAAAAAGAAAAGAGGGGAAAGAGGGTCACGGGGAGGGAAGGACTAGGAAGGACGGCACGTGCCTTCACCAAAATGAGGGGAAGGACACGGGTGTGGGCTCACCGGGGGGGGGATGCGCCACGTGGCAGAGCATCACCGGATGGGATGATGCCACGTGGGAGGGGGGGCCATTTGAAGGCTACGGCTGCCTTTCCTTTATGCGGTTGCAGCCTTCATGCGGCCTGCATAAAGGAAATGCGGTTGGGGGCCATGCATTTATTCGGTCCGCAATTGATTTATGCGGTTGGGTATTAATTCCCTTCGCATAAATGAAATGCGGTTGGTGAAAATGTGTGAAAATCTCACGAGCATTTTCTCATGATATTTTTGCCAAAATTTCGTCCTTTTCCCTGTCATTAATGTGTCATTAATGCGACGGCAGGTAAATCTCCCAACCGCTGTTCTAAATTGCGGTTCGGTGGGAAAAATAAAATTTTTCCCACCGGTAGACAGGGATCGGTCCCCTATATATATATATATATATATATATATATATATATATATATATATATATATATATATATATATATACCCACTCCCCACCCTTTGCATATTCCCACATTAATCTGCATTATCCCCCGTGGCCCCCACCCCTCTTTTCCCCTGTCCTTTTTTTCTCCCCCCCCCCTGGCCCCCACCCCTTCCACGGCTCCCCCCACCCTTTGCATATTCCCACATTAATGTGTCATATTCCCACATTAATCTGCAGTATCCCCCCTTGGCCCCCACCCCTCTTTTCCCCTGTCCTTTTTTTTCTCCCCCCCCCCCTTGGCCCCCACCCCTTCTTTTCCCCCTATGTCCTTTCCACCCACCTTTTCCAGCCGTGATGCCCCCTCTCCCCCACCCCGCTCATCCCCCTTCCCCGCGTACCCCCCCGGCTTTCCCTCCCTCCCCCCACCCCCACGTGTCATTCCCCCCTCCCCCCACCCCCACGTGTTATTCCCCCATCCCCCACCCAACTGTTCAGTCACGGACTTGTCCGTGTTCTTCTTTCTCTTCCTCCCTCAGTTTTCTGTCTATAAAATCCCTCATCCCCGAATCATTTCTTACACTCTCCTCATTCTCCCTATCTCACCTACATAATCTCCACAACAATACAAACAAAAAAAATTTACGCTAGAAGATCGGTGGATAACCGCTAGAAGATCGGTGGATTTTTCGTCATTTTTTTCAAGTCAAAACAAGTAAGTATTTTGAATTTTCTTATAATTCAATGTTAATTTCAAATTGTTCTTACCAATTGATTGTTGAAATTGTGTTACGCTTAAATTGTTCTTACCATAGTCTAAAATTCGTGTTTAGGGCGTCAAAATTACGTTTTTACAAATCGGGGTATTACATTCGAAAGATTCGAAAATAGCGATTTTTTAGGGCGTCAAAATTATGATTTTTTACGAATTTATAAAAAATAGCTAGAGCTAGATTTTGCCAAAGTACAAAAAAGAGACCCTAGTTATTTTTAAAAGATCTGTATCAGGTAAAAATTTCAGAATTTTCCAAAGACTGGAAATGGGTAAACTGATACGCGCAACCTTGTAACTTCGCAATGTAATTTAAAATATCAAGCTAGCGCGATTTTGCGCGAAACTTTTTTGAGAACCCTAGGATGTTGGGAAGTTCCATTCCCCAGGAATTCGGGCCATTCCGAAACCGGTAGCAATTTTTTGCCGAACGGGCTTTTAAGCGCTCGATCCGGACACCGGTTCGGGATTTTTGGACGAAAAATCCGTAAAATACTTTTTAGATCAAGAATGAACTCAGGAAGCTTAAAATAGCATCTTAAAGCACTTTTGAGATTTTTCCTGATGCCAGGGGCATTTTGGTAATTTGCCGCCTGAGAGGGGTATTTTGGTAATTTTACGGTGTCAACTTTTTCAAACGACTTTTCAGTCCGTAAATGTAAGCAAAGCACCTGAAAGGCTGATTTGAAGCCGATTCGCGGGGCGTTGGGGTCGCTAAAGGTGAAAACTTAATTAGACAGTTTTTCACGAATTTATAAAAAATAGCTAGAGCTAGATTTTGCCAAAGTGCAGAAAAGAGACCCTAGTTATTTCTAAAAGATACGTATCAGGTAAAAATTTCAGATTTTTCCAAAGACTGGAAAGGGGTTAACTGATACGCGCAACCTTGTAACTTCGCAGTGTAATTTAAAATATCAAGCTAGCGCGATTTCGCGCGAAACTTTGTTGAGAACCCTAGGATGCTGGGAAGTTCCATTCCCCAGGAATTCGGGCCATTCCGAAGCCGTTAGCAATTTTTTTGCCGAACGGGCTTTTAAGCGCTCGATCCGGACACCGGTTCGGGATTTTTGGGCGAAACTTCCGTAAAATACTTTTTACATCACGAATCAGTTCAGGAACCTTAAAATAGCATCTTAAAGCACTTTTGAGATTTTTCCTGATGCCAGGGGCATTTTGGTAATTCGCCGCCCGAGAGGGGTATTTTGGTAATTTTACGGTGTCAAGTTTTTGAAACGACTTTTCAGTCCGTAAATGTAAGCAAAGCACCTGAAAGGCTGATTTGAAGCCGATTCGCGGGGCGTTGGGGTCGCTAAAGGTGAAAACTTAATTAGACAGTTTTTCACGAATTTATAAAAAATAGCTAGAGCTAGATTTTGCCAAAGTGCAAAAAAGAGACCCTAGTTATTTCTAAAAGATACGTATCAGGTAAAAATTTCAGATTTTTCCAAAGACTGGAAAGGGGTTAACTGATACGCGCAACCTTGTAACTTCGCAGTGTAATTTAAAATATCAAGCTAGCGCGATTTCGCGCGAAACTTTGTTGAGAACCCTAGGATGCTGGGAAGTTCCATTCCCCAGGCATTCGGGCCATTCCGAAGCCGTTAGCAATTTTTTTGCCGAACGGGCTTTTAAGCGCTCGATCCGGACACTGGTTCGGGATTTTGGTAAGCAAAATCCGTAAACTATTTTTTAGATCAAGAATGAACTCAGGAACCTTAAAATAGCATCTTAAAGCACTTTTGAGATTTTTCCTGATGCCAGGGGGCATTTTGGTAGTTCGCCGCCCCGAGAGGGGTATTTTGGTAATTTTACGGTGTCAAGTTTTTGAAACGACTTCTCAGTCCGTAAATGTAAGCAAAGCACCTGAAAGGCTGATTTGAAGCCGATTCGCGGGGCGTTGGGGTCCTAATGAACCCCGGGCCATTTCGGTAATTTGCCGCTCATCGGGGGCTATTTTCCTAATTTTACATTACACGAATTTCCCGAATGACTTTTAGTTCAGGAAAGGGTGTGAGACACCCGAAAAGTTATTTTAAAGTTGTGAATTAGATGTTTGTTGGGGCGATGACTGCCACAGGGTATTTTGCATAAGTTGGGGGTGTTTTGGTAACTTTCCCCTTAAAATATGCTGAGGAAATATTTGGTATATAATTGATGTAATACATTTAAAAAGTGGTTTAAGAGCGGTTTTGAGGTGTTGGGGGTGTAGAGGCCATCGGGGGGGGGGGGGATATTGCTAAATAACCACGTTGGCGCTAAATTTCAGGGAACTAGCGTTATTAAGCGTTCGGAGTGGTGGGAAGTGAGGAATGGTTTTAATACATTAAAATAATGATTTAATGACTATTGCTAATGCGTTGGTAAGCTAGGTTAACGATTCAGTTACAGTTTTGGAATGTAAATATTATGGACGCTAAGTTGGTTTACGATTATATTTTGTTCTTACAGATATGGATTTCAACCCTGGACCTCATGATACATCAATCCTATACGATGACGATGACCACGTCGCGAGGGACGTATTTGACGGTGTCGATAGGGGTATTTTGGAAACAATTCAAAGCACAAGTCACCTCGACGAGTGGGTACTGAACGAGGAACAAATACAACTATTACACGATCAAAATTTGACCGTGTTCACCGATTGCGGGAATTGGTCTCGGCACGACGATTGCCTTATATCCGCTCTAGTTGAACGATGGAGGGGCGAGACGAACTCATTTCACTTCCGGTTTGGTGAAATGACTATTACATTAGAGGACGTCGGATTCATACTTGGAATCCCATGTCACGGCAGACCCATTACTTCGAGTAAAACGTCTGCATCCATAGCGACGATGGCTAGGCAGTATTTTCCCGGAATTCCGAGGGACGCTCTTACAACCAACGACATAAAACTTAAATGGCTGAGAGAGCAGTACGGCGAGCTACCGGATGAATACACTCCTCATGATTTGGTGACGTATACGAAGGCATTCCTTTTGTATATTACTGGATCTATACTACTTCCGACGCAAAAAAAAAATACGGTGCATCCGAAGTATATGGTGTTCTTGGAGAATCTTGAGGAGGTATACTCGTATTCGTGGGGTTCAGCTGTCCTTGCGCACCTATATCGAGCATTGCACAAAGCTACGAGAAAGGGTGCCAAGTCCATTGCCGCCTGCATCACTCTGTTACAGGTTTGACGTTTTTGTCCAATATTCTTGGTTGACGTGTCAATATATTCGTGATTAATTACTAATTCCATATAATGTTTGCGTTCACAGGTTTGGTCTTACGAGAGGCTACCCACGGGTCGTCCACAGCCCGTAGCTGATTCCGATGAGACGTGGCCTAGGGTGTGGGCCTGGGGGCCTACGACCAAACGGAGGAGACGGGTAGACCCTCACCACCATCTAATGTTCTATCGGGGGGAACTAGATATGATGGATGCATCCCAGGTGACGTGGCAGCCATATGGGAAGGTGATGCATCTGTTGGATGAGTGGTGTTGGCAACTTCCGGTGTCGTACGTGCTGGCAGGTTTGGTTCGGGTGCCGCTTATTCACTTTGAAGAATGTGAGTTTCAGATGCCTGATCGAGCTATGAAGCAAGCTGGCTGTCCACAAGGGATACCAAAACCCGCTGTAGACATGCGGCCATACAGGGGTGGTCGAGGGCCGAACTTCGAGGTGGCTGATGCCTTGATTTTGTTGGGTGACGAGGTGCAACAGTGGAATACCTGGCAGGAAACATATGAAAGCCTTGTATCGCTGAAGCACGACGGCATTAGTACTGAGGAATACTTACAGTGGTTTCTCAGGGTGACGCGCACGAGGGTGACTCGCCCTTCCCAAGTGAGGACCAAATCGTATGCGCCACGTGAGGTCTATGACCAGTTCTGGGCATTGAGCATTGTAAGTCAACCTAGTGTCGTTTCAATATTTATTTGCGCACCTTCTCGACCATGCCTGAAATGATGACGGTGATTTTTCTATGCATGTTTTTAGGTTGACAAGGGCACTGAGATGTTCAAGCAGCTCGAGCGGTTTGACTGGTATGTCGCGCATGCGCCTGACAGTGTCAAAAGCTCCATTGAGTCGTACAAGACTGATCTTCACAACTTTGGTGTTGCGTACCGGGGTTACCAAGGGGAGCCGTCTAGTCGCTTGCCTCCTGACCCGTTCGGCTCTCAGCCCCAGAGTCAGGGCCTGGGGAGCCGTCTAGTCGCTTGCCTACGGACAAGTACGACGATATGCCCCAGAGAGTGGTGTGAGAGCCGTCTAGTCTGTGCCTCCTGACGCGTACGACTTTGTGCCCCAGAGTGAATTGGGGAGCTGTATAGTCGCTTGCCTCCTGACGCGTCTTTGCCCCAGAGGGAATTCTGGGAGCCGTCTAGTCGCTTGCCTCCTGACACGTACGACTCTCAGCGCCAGAGTCAGGTGACCCAAGTAGGAATCCAGGCCTCGCGCCCAAGCAACCGGTCGGATAAAGGACAAGCGACAAAGCCATTGAGGCCGAACAAGCGGGATTGGATCGACCGGCACTACTTCGGGCCTGAGCCTGTCGATTCAACAGACTTTCCTCTTGGAACATGTCTAGGTCACGCGGATGTGAGAATGTTGGCACCGGAGACAGATATTTCAAATTTCGTCATGAACGCTTATATAGATCTGCTCCGGATTAGAGAGCTACGTTATAACCAGTGCGAAGGCATGAAGCTTAACCTGCATCCCACTTACTTTGTCACATTAATGGTGACCAGCATGAGGGAGTTAACAGAATCGAGGAGGCGAGGGGCAGGCAAGGGTAAGTGGAAACCATCTGGAAACGTATTAGGCCTGTTGAACACAGACTATCAATGTCACGCTGCCGATGCGAACCTTGTCATGATACCTTGCCATCATGAACACCACTGGTTCCTATTAGTTCTCCATCCAGCGAACAGACAGGTCAACATATACGATAGCCTAAGGGAGGACTCTCCTGGGCGGTCGCTGGCACAGATGTATAGCGAGTACATCACTGCAGTGGTTAGTTTTTATCGGTTGACCTTGGCTCATAGCATATTCTTATTGTAACATAGGCTTGATGATCTTTTTAATTGTTGGATGCAGACTACTATCTTCTCGCTAGCGTGCCGAGATTATTCGGGGGAATCCATCACCAGGAATTCGAC
>JAVXUO010001615.1:0-32675 GCA_033065855.1 Escallonia rubra
TATTCTCTATCACTTTTAACTTATCATATGCTCTAGCAGCTCAGCTCAAACTACCAAAAAAATAAGCTCAACTTGAATGTAGAATATATGAAGATTACAGTTAGTCACATTCTTAAGACCAACAGTGCCTGAGTGCATTGCTTGGCACATCAGAATCATGATTGATACGATAACAAAATGCAATAAGGTGTTGGGTGGAGCAATGAGAGGGCACATCCATCACATGGGTGTTGGTTCATTCATGCTTCACGTAACCATTCATTGCAAAAAGAGGAGGACCATATGAACATAATATCAAAATCTCCCGAGTCCCCACCCCACCAAACATGTCTTGGTGGCATCATGTGCACCAATTCGTGCTCTGTTTGGTCAGTGATTACACACACACACACACACACACACACACACGTGTGTGTGTGTGTGTGTCTCCTTCCACTTTCCCCTATACCAACTTGCCTATGAATCTCAAATCTTGCTTTACTTAAAGAATTATAACTCAATCTGTCCTACTTAGAAAAAAACATCGCTGCGAATTACTGGATACAAAGTAAAATATCATACTCAAGCTAGGGACTAGTTGAATAGTGTAATTATAAATAATCAATAAAATCTTCATATTGTTCTCAAATATATTTCCCCTTTTCCTTTTATTCATTTATTTTTTATTTTTTGCGTGTGAGTGCTCAGTGAAAAGACTACACGATGAAGATCGTGAGTTCCAAGTTTTTGGTACACGGTGATTGCACAGAATACGTAGCGAACTCAGAGACGTGAACTTGTAACCAAGATGTGAAATGAATCTGTAACGTTGTCACTGTATTTGAGGCGACGATGTGCGTCGTTTACTTCAATGTGGTCAAGTAATTAATAGCACCGACGACCAAAAAAATCGTTAATGGACAGCAAAAAAAGGTGATGTATGAGGACCATATTCAATGGCCAATATCAGGAGCATCTTTACTAATAATGGAGTCTCCTCTACTTTGAATATCAGCCTGGACATATTGTCCGCTTTGAGCTTCGATCAGTCATAACTTCTTTGGTCCGTATAGTTCACTTGACAAGTCAGTAATTAGCTGCCAGAGACAAAGACACTTGCGATGTGTTGGTCCCATTTGTGTGTACCGTGTCCTTCTTCAAGTCCGCAATATGATTGGTAAAGCTCACTAAACTTTTATAAGGTTAGGTTTGATTGGTGGGTTTATAAACTTCAAGTCCGCAATGGAAGCTGTCCACGTGGAGAGTTGCCTATATAAACGGCTGCTCTTCTTGGCATAGTCATTGCATTTGTATCATCTGTTGAATAGGGCATATGTTCTTAGTTTTGCATTGCCTTAATAAGAGCCTATTTCTTGTTACTCATTTTTAGCTTTCATTACACAAGTGTATGGCCTCTTTGGTACCTGAGAGCTGGGGATGCATCGACGTCCAGGACGACTTTGACAACTTCGAGGTGACGGAGATCGACGTTGCGTTTCTCATGTCACTAATTGATGAAACACAAGCGGAACAAGAATGTGATGACGAGGGACTAATGAGCGTGATTCAATCTTTGGAAGCCGAGATTGATCCACATATGATCATCAATGGTCGTAGTTTGCCAGAGATAGAATGGGATGGCAACATCAACGAATGCCGATTGTCCGACTGGGGACATGCAAACAGTCAAGATTGTTCAGCAACGCATGATCTTGATTTTAGTTGGATGGATATGGATGACATGACCAGTTTTTACTGTGAAAATGAGGTGGATGGTTTGCTTGAAATTGGAGGTGTTGGAGAGTACTCTCAGTTTTGTTATGAAGTTCCATTGGATGAGCCTGGATATGATTATCTGTGGCAAGAAACAAATGCTTCAATGATGTAATGCTAAAATATTTCGTTTGAACACTTTTTACTTTAAGGTAAAAATAGCCTAATAGTTCTAGGGAAGCTCAGCAGTTTGTGTTATTCACAAGCTTGTAAAATTTTTCTTTAATTGTATAATTGAATCTTATGATTGCTTGATGTCAAGCTTATCTATAGCCTATAGGCTAAGACAACGACTCCAAACCTTTTATATGCTCTCTTGCCAATCCTATTTCCATGAGATGAAAATTGGCACGTGGATTAGTATAAGAAGCCAGAAAATATTCCAAGGGTACCCCATATTATTCAATAGAGTAGCATCATGTGTTTGCTCATCATATACAAATAGTCTCAGAGAAGTATTCAACTTTCTTAGAACAGAAGTTGGTGCTTTCTGACTCGAGCATTACCTTATTATGGAACCCGAGATTGAATCTCAAAAAGTGAAATATAGTAATTGTCTTCTGCAACAGATCAAGAACTTCCATTAAATATTGATTGCGGTTATGTATGATGGCAATATAATAAGCAAATCCTCTGACAAGGGTTTAATTACTGATTACGGTAATGTATGAATTATGATGGGCAGATCATAGCTCCGCTCAAGATCTGACACATCAGTTGTGAGGCCAAGTTCTTCGAGCTCAATCTTGAATATAGTGGTAATCCCGAGGACCTGAGCAGGACCGACTTCTGTAGTTCTATGAAACGAATCTACATACAAGAAGGAAAACAAAAGTTCAGGCATCCAGAATCATTTTCTACATGAAATTAAGTTTGCGGTATTGCTTTAAGAAGATCAAGGATTCAAGGTAAAAGAGATTTTAAGATCTAAAGCCCCACCAGAACATTGTTGTTGTTGTTGTTATCACCAAAGCATCCATGTTCATGTCCATAGGAGTGTGGATTGGACGGTCAATCACATGGTTAACAACACTCCAGTATAATTAAAGTGGGAACCAATTAATCTGTCTTAAATTTGTTTCTCAAGCACCTTGATTGCACCAGTACCTGGAAAGTTTTTAGTTTAAGGAGACAATTTTCTGCAACATGGTCCCGGAATCTGGTCTACTTGGGTACTCTAACATGATTATGTCAGTTTAACTAACATAATCATGTTAGAGTACCCCAGAACCACGTGGATGAGATCAATCATTCTATTTTCCGATTAGCTTAGGCCCTGTTTGACACTCCTTTTTTTCCAGTTTTGAAAAGTGGAGAAAAAAAAAGTTGCGTTTGATAACCATTTTTCTTCTTCAGTTTAAAAAATCAGCTTTTAAACTGAAGAAGAAAAAAACTGTAAAAATGAGTTTTTTTTGAGACCAGCACCCACCCACCGCCGGTCGCCGGCAGCAACCTCCGGCGATCACCGTCGGCCGACAGACCCCTCAAGCAACCACCTCTGGCCGCCGACAGCCACCATTGGCGACTACCGGCGGCCCGCGACCACCGCCACGCCCCGCCACCGCCACCACAAACCACCACAAAAAAAAAAAACTCAAAATAAAAACTGGGTTATCAAACATCCACTTGTTTTTGTGAAAAAAAAAAATTAAACTGCTATTTAAATTTTATNTTTTTTGGAAACTTAAATAAAAAAAAAAAGTGTTGTCTACATGAACTTTTCATTTGCAGCCCCTTTGACAATTTAGGGGTATACTTGTATGCACATCCGCAGACACACGTACATACACATTTATGCTATTTCTAAGTTGATTACTGTAATGTTGACATACTGAGTTCCCTAGCTACATCTACATCCCCACAAGTAATATATATGTCACCAGTTGCCCCTATCTCCTTGCTTTATTGTTAGTCCATGATCTGTTTCTTCCTGCTGTCATGATTAATTGGGGTTATAAACGATAATGCCAGTCTCGGTTGCCTGGAAATTGAAGTCATTTGTTGACAGATAGATTGAAGTCATTCGTTGACAGATAGACAAGTGGGGTGATTCATCTGTAGTTTCAAGCTTTCTATGGTTACAGTTGTTCATTCTTTGGTGCTCTTAAATTAGTGATGATAAATTGATAATCACAACCCTGTAAAGGTGAATACTAGATAACTTCCAACATAGACGAGAAGAAACAGAAACCGTATATGTTGCATGGTTTGCCAGTCAATTAACTATATTAAGCACAAGATCAGTGGGTTCGTCGACATTGTAATTGCACACTGTAGCCATAAAGAGATTATAAGAGCATACGATACATTTATAATTTTGCTAGTTGCTGCAATTCTTCTTTCTAATAGGGCGCTAGCAGGAGTTTGAGGGTGTAGATCACTACCTTTTTTCCTGGCAGGAATAGCAATGTCAACACGCCTTTTAGGTCCCTTACGGATGCTTCCAACGAGTACAGAGTGACAGTGGACTCTATCACACTTCTTTGTTGCTACTGTATATTGTCATTCTCCATAAGCTGTCATGCCTTCTTTGAGTCATATACATATATCCTATAATACAGCAGTTGCCTTACCTGGAAAGTCATTTGTTGATATAAGAGTGGAGACCTAATTATCTACGTATCCAATAGTAAACATGTGATTAAGTGATCCACTGGTGCCTTTTATTAGTTTTAACAAGTATCATTGACGATAATAAGCACCAGGAATGGGGGAATGTGAACAACAAAAAAGCAAAATATATAGTTCTCAGTTAGGACATATGCTTCAGCCCATAATTCTTGCAACTTTAACATATATCTGATATTTGAAATGTCTAGTGAACATGATCTGTAGGTTTTTCCTAGAAACCACTCCACGTGGTAGTAGCTACATAATTTAACTTACTTATCCTCGCATAGGTACAACCTTGAGGGAGTCATTGTTATGTGTCAGCAAAGTTCTCCCTGTCTGAATTTGAGTTTTACGTCCCTCTAACCCAGCTTCCCTTCCTCTTATTTCCACAAAATGACTCTTCTTGCACCTGAAAGTTGGGCAAGCTTTCGCAGTAGTGAGATGACTTGAATGAAATTGAGGTCATCGAAATGGATAGCTAGTTTCTTTCTCATGTCATTACTCCAAGAATCACAAATTCAGAGATATTGAGAGGTGTAATACAATCTCCAGAAGTAGAGATTGGTACTAGGTGGACACTGAATTGGACCGCTACATCGAGGACTATCAATCAGCTATGTGCTGCAAATGGACACTCAGGAGTGTTCTGTGTTGCATGACATTGAATACCTTAGCTGGATTGACTGATGACACATGACCAATTGGTACATGGACTCTTCGAATTATGACACAAGTGCAGTAATTGATTTGGAGGAGTTCCCTTGGAGGATTTTGGACACCGTTCCTTGTGGCAAGAAATTTATGAGCGAGTCATCTACTGCTGATGAACATCTTCAGCAACTACATTTTTAATTGACATTGCGCCCCCAGAAATGTCATTATTGTCATTCTATGAATGAACTTGTACCTACATATGTGCCTTAACAACTCGTGATGTCGCCACATAGCATCATCCAAGTTGTTAGCAGATGCATTTATATGTGCCCATTTAGTACCTCTGAAAAAAAACTCCCAAAAATGTTTCAATGAGCTTGGACTTGATTATAGCCCCTTAGCCTTAATGAGGTTTGAGTACCTTAAAACAAAAGGTTAGTTTGGGCAAACTAGAAGAAAGAAAGCAACTACACTTGGGCGTCTTTGTTAAGTTTTGATGTCGATTCATCCCTTTTGACAATAATAACGGCTATGAGAAATTATAATTCCTAGGTGCTGCATTGCATCCTCTACAAGAGATTAATCATTGCCGGTTCTGTTTACGGCTTATGGTAGTTGAGAAACCAGAGGATATAGTGCAGAAAAGCAGCCGAAGCTCTCAAAGAGATCGACGTAATACAACTTCAAGTTACATACTCAAAATCATGACAACTGCTCGGGTAACGGGTTTGCCTGAACTTTATGAACGCTTCATGGTCAGTTTTTCCATGTATCTATGCTGATGATGTGTTTGCCTTATGTCATAGGCCTTCCTGCTGTTTTATCTTTTGTACTTCCAATGGCACAATGGCCCGTTTATATATCTCTTGTTTACCTCATTCAACACCCCCACCCCCAAAGGGAAAGAAAGGAGGATTAACTCTGGTGCAATCTGAACCTCTTGAAGGGTTCCTCTGATTCACTTGACATGCCTTACTTCTGGACATCAGTGAGGTTAACTAAAAGATGAAGGCAAAAATGTAACCTTTTCACTCATGCAAGTCACAACACCCAAGAATTGCAACTGATATAGCTAAAAATATCCCTCCAATCTACGGACGACACGTGGCGGTCATGACACGTAACCCGTATTGACTCACTACTGATATGGCACTTACCATATCAGTCATCAGACAGAATCCTAAAAAGACTCTGACTTTATCAGCTCAGATTGACATAAAGGATCTTCTAAGATCCTAATTGGATTCTGATTAGAGTTGGTCAAAGCTCAGTCTTACTAGGATTCCTCCTCCTACCACTATATAAAGGGGTCATACCCCTCAGGTAAACCTAAGTTCACACACATACACATTGTGTCTTTACTGCTTCTTCAGAGTTCTACATCGTTAGCCTTCTCTGACTTAAGCATCGGAGCGTTCCCCCGCCGGAACCCCACCCGGCGGTCACTCCGTGTTCTCTTTTGCAGGCCTGATTTCTGGTGCTGTTCCCGATCCAGTTTTTAGCTGCAACAGATTGGCGCCATCCGTGGGACCCCTACAGGGAACATGGCTAACCACTCTTCTTCCAATGACTCTTCACAGAATCATTCCCAAAATCATCATGCGCGAACTAGCAACTCTCGTCGACCAGGTCATTCTCATGATCAGCGCTCGACCCCTTTGCGCCGTCGTCGCACCAGTTCTTCTGAAGATAATTACGTCAACGTAACATCTGCTACTCCCGAATCAGAAACTAGACCGCGGAGAAACAAATCTCCAACGTCTACTCTGAAAAACGGTGACCTTCGCCATCGCAAATCTCCAGCGTCTACTCTGAAAAACGGTGACCTTCGCCATCGTTTGAACCGTCAGCTATTCAAAACACCACATGATAACCTTACCAAGGAAATCCACGAACTGAAGGATGTTGTAAACACTCTTCAGCGAAAACTTGACATGGTAGCAGCTCCGCAGTCCACTCACCATTCCCATCTTGATCCTAGCGACCTTCGTCTTCGCCTCACCTCCAGATCAAGCTACGGCCGCAAATACCGATCAACGGCCGACCCAACTTATGATCCCAGAGATAAGAGCGGAGGTCACATGACCAGAAGTGGATCATGCTATCGACGGGATCCATCAGTCGAAGGCAGTACCAATTCATCTCCCCGGCGAGTCGCAAAAGCTGAAACCCCTCGAAGATCTGTCCGCAGGAACCAGACACCTGAGCTTCGTTCCCAAGAACGAAACTCCTGGAAGATAGTACCTAGAAATCGTTCTCCAGAACGATCTCTCCCAAAGGAAGAATCTGGATATCCGTTATCCGAAACTATTGAGAAAGCAAAGCTACCTCCCAACTTCCGAATGCCTCAGTGCGACCATTATGACGGGACGGGAGATCCTGGAGAACATGTTTATCAATTTGAAACCAACATGTTACTCCTCCAAGTTTCGGATGCTGTCATGTGTAGAGCCTTCCCCACTACTCTCAGAAAAGCTGCACATGCGTGGTTCAAATCTCTAAAACCAAGATCCATCTTTTCTTTCAGCCAATTATCGGATCTCTTCCAAAAACACTTTGTAAGCAGTCGTTCCCGAAGAAAGAATTCGGCGAGCCTGCTTAACATTGTGCAAGAGAAAAACGAATCTTTGGCTTGTTTCCTTGGACGATTCAACGCAGCAACTTTGGAGGTTGACAATCTAGACGAGTCTGTGAAATACACCGCCTTTCTCCGCGGTCTCCGTCCGACGTCCAAATTCGCCTTCTCTGTGAACAAAAGTCCCCCAGGCAATATGAGAGCCCTACTTGAGAAGGCAAACAAATATATTCAAGCTGAAGAATACCTGGAGACACACAGAGGGCGACATGGAGAAGAAAAGGAAAACACGAAGAAACGGTCTCGAGAAATAACTCCCCAAGCGGGGAAGTCAGTAAAACGATCTAAACCGGACGAACGACGTCCGAAAGACCCGTTTGCTCCGAAAGATCTGACACCCCTTAACGCCAAGCCATCTCAGATTCTCCACGAGATCAAGGACAATCAAGCTCTCCAGTGGCCAGATAAGATGAGATCCCGGCCAAATAAAAGGAACAAAGATTTATGGTGTCACTTCCACAAAGATCATGGCCATGCAACTGATAACTGCGGGTCGCTTAAAGCAGCAATTGAGGCCCTTATCAAGCGTGGTCAGTTGGGAAAGTTCGTTGCTCCAAGGGAAGGACGACAACAGACACCCCCGGTCATGGAAGAGAGAGAAGATCGAGAAGAGAATGCAGGTATAATCAACACTATATCTGGGGGATTGGCAGCAGGAGGATCATCTGGACAAGCTCGAAAAGCATACGCCAGAGAAGTGTGCATAACGAGTCAACCCCCAAGTAAAAAGTAGAAGGCAATACCCACAGCAACGATCACCTTCTCCGATGAAGATTCGAAGGACATAAAAACTCCTCATGATGATCCGTTAGTCATCACCATAAAGGCCGGGAACTTCGACATGAAACGCGTCCTGATCGATAATGGAAGTTCTGCGGAAGTCTTATTTTATGATGCATTCAAAAAGATGAATATTCCAACGGACCGTCTCCGAAAGATGGATACACCATTGTATGGATTCTCCAATCATCCAGTTGCAGTCGAAGGAATTATCGCACTCCCGGTTGCGATTGGCACACCTCCGACACAAGCCAACTTCATGCTTGATTTTGTGGTGGTAAAGGTCCCCTCAGCATACAACACAATATTGGGACGACCATCGCTCAATCAGTTTCAGGCTGTAGTGTCAACTTATCACCTCAAAATGAAATTCCCCACAGAGCACGGGATTGGAGAGGTGAAAGGCGACCAAACTACAGCTCGCCAGTGCTACGTAACTTCATGCCGATCAAAAAGCAAGGAAGCACTCATTATAGACGACCTCCGGGACGATACAAAGATACAAAGGGGGGAGCCAGTCGAAGACCTTATCAGCATTGAAGTATATCCCGGGGAAGAAAGCAAGACGGTTCGGATAGGATCAAATCTGAAGGAGGACACCAAACTTGAGCTGGTGAACCTATTAAGAACCTATGCGGATATTTTTGCATGGACTGCCGCAGACATGCCTGGAATTGATCCTGAAGTCATTACTCATAGGCTGAATGTTGATCCATCCAAAAAATCTATCAAGCAGAAGAAGAGGACTTTTGCACCAGAGAGACAAGAGAAGATTGAAGAAGAAGTAGATAAACTCCTAACGGCTAACTTCATTGAAGAGGTCCACTACCCAGATTGGATCGCCAATGTAGTCATGGTTCCTAAATCAGGCGACAGATGGCGGATATGTATCGATTACACGGATCTCAACAAAGCATGCCCGAAGGACAGTTACCCACTCCCAAGAATAGATCTTCTTATCGATTCTACATCCGGCCATGAACTGTTTAGTTTCATGGATGCATATTCTGGTTATAACCAGATTATGATGCACAAAGACGACATCTCCAAAACTTCGTTCATCACAGAGAGAGGGTTGTACTGCTACAAAGTAATGCCCTTTGGACTCAAGAATGCCGGAGCAACGTACCAGCGTCTGGTGAACATGATATTTCGAGACTTGATTGGGAAGAACATGGAAGTTTATGTCGACGATATGCTCGTCAAAAGCATCAAGTCTGAATTCCATGCCAAAGACTTGAAAGAAACTTTTGACATCCTTCGAAAGTATAGAATGAAGCTAAATCCACTCAAGTGCGCTTTCGGAGTCGCATCAGGAAAGTTTTTGGGATTTATAGTTTCTCAACGAGGGATCGAAGCGAACCCGGAGAAGATCAAAGCTATCCAAAGCATGACGTCCCCAAAAACAGTCAAGCAAGTACAAGAGTTGACGGGAAGGGTTGCAGCCTTGGGAAGGTTCATGGCCCGATCAGCTGAAAGGTGCTTGCCTTTCTTCAAAGCCATCAGAAAAGCGAAAAGTTTCACTTGGACAGGTGACTGCCAGGAGTCGTTTGAAGAACTCAAAACTTATTTAAGTTCACCACCCCTACTTTCAAAACCACTTTCAGGTGAAGACTTATACCTATATCTCTCAGTCACAAACGTCGCAGTCAGTACTGTTTTAATTAAAGAAGAAGATGGAGTTCAGAAACCCATCTACTACATTAGCAAAGTCTTGCAAGATGTAGAGACCAGATACCCGAAGATCGACAAGATTGCACTAGCCCTTATCATATCGGCCAGACGTCTTCGACCATACTTCCAGTCTCATACTATTATTGTACTGACGGACCAACCACTTAGAAAAGTTTTACTGAGCCCAGAGGCTTCAGGGAGACTAGTCAATTGGTCCGTAGAGTTGGGGGAATTCGACATCCAATACAAACCTCGCACAGCAATCAAAGCTCAAGCCTTAGCAGACTTCATTGTGGAGTGTACACTACCTGAAGACCCTCCGCAATTAGTAATTTCAGAGGTTCCAGATCCTTGGAATCTTTATGTAGACGGTTCTTCAGCTATTGGCAGTAGCGGAGCGGGGATTATTCTGATAAGTCCAGAAGGATTTACTATCGAATACGCACTTCGCTTCGGTTTTCAAGCCTCGAATAACGAAGCAGAGTATGAGGCCCTTCTCGCGGGGATAAGGTTAGCACACGCCTTAAAGGTGAACTCCCTATCAGTTCATAGTGATTCACAGCTGGTGGTCAATCATGTCCTGGGAGATTATGAAGCCAGAGATGATAGAATGGCTCAATATCTCGACTTAGTCAAAACTTCAGCGGTGAAGTTTCAAAATTTCACCATTCGCCAGATTCCCCGGGATCAGAATACACAAGCAGATGCATTATCAAGGCTCGCCTCCATTGAAGAAATTGATGTTCGACGACCGATATACCTTGAGTTCCTCAAGGACCGCAGTATCACTTCTCAAGCTAATGTTGAAGTAATAGATCAAGAACCCTGTTGGATGGACACAATCATCAAATACCTGTCCACGGGCGAATTACCAAGTACAAGACACGAAGCCACAAATCTTCGTGTCAAAGCTGCACGGTATGGTTTGGTAGAAGGGACTTTATACAAGAAATCGTTCAGCCTTCCTTACCTCAAATGTCTACGTCCGTCAGAATCCATTTACGCATTACAAGAAGTTCATGAAGGGATATGCGGCCAACATCTTGGAGGGAGAACATTGGCACAGAAAATCCTAAGGCAAGGATATTACTGGCCTACGATGCAGAAAGACGCGATTGACTTCACTCGAAGATGCGATAGGTGTCAGAAATTCGCGCCGGTTTCTCATACACCAGTTGTTCCTCTGGCCTCAATTATTTCTCCAATCCCCTTTGCTGTTTGGGGAATGGATCTTTTGGGACCTTTTCCCATGGCGACTGGGCAACGACGATTCGTAATCGTGACAATAGACTACTTCACCAAGTGGACTGAAGCAGAATCTTTGGCCACCATTACTTCAGCCAAATGTGAAGAGTTCTTCTGGAAAAATGTCGTCTGCCGCTTCGGAATACCAAGGGCCTTGATCGTTGATAATGGAAAGCAATTTGACAACAACAACTTTCGAACCTTTTGTACGAATCTATCGATCGATTTGAGATTCACTTCTGTAGCTTATCCACAATCCAACGGACAGACCGAAAACATGAATCGAAGCATCCTACAAGGATTGAAGAAGAAGCTAGACGAAGCTAAAGGCGCATGGGTAGAAGAACTCCCCAAAGTATTGTGGGCTTATCGAACAACTCCACATTCAGTCACAGGCGAAACACCTTTTTTACTGTGCTACGGAACGGAAGCCATGTTGCCAGTCGAGATAGGAGTTCCAACAATACGGGCCTTACACTTCAACGAATTGAACAATGAAGACGGACTCCGAGCAAATCTTGATTTGGTAGATGAAGCTCGAGCTCAAGCCCATGCACGATCTGTTGTAATAAAACAACGAGTGGCACGATATTACAATCAGAGAGTCCGATCCAAACAGTTCAACGAAGGAGATTTGGTCCTTCGCAAACTAGAAGTTTTCGATCCAAAAGCAGCGACGGGAAAGTTATCTCCAAACTGGGAAGGACCCTACCGTGTCATAAAGGTGCTCAAACCGGGCGCCTACGCACTAGGGAAACTTTCTGGAGAACCCATCCCTCGCACTTGGAATGCTGAGAACTTGCGCAGATATTACCAGTAGTGTCTCGGCAGAAGCCAAAACACTTTCTTTTTTGGGGGATAAGGGGCACAGACCTTATCAGAACTCCAACATCTTAAAAATAATCTTGAGCAGATTGTTTCGAATAAATGGGTTGTTAAGCAATCCAATGTAAACTTTATTTTCTACTCTATTAATAAAGTTATTCTTTCTCAGTATTGTTGTAATAGAAGTTTAGCCAAAACATTCTGTCCGAACAGAGTGACGGCCGAACACTCTGCCCGAACAGAGTGGCAAGCTTAGCCAAAACATTCTGTCCGAACAGAATGACGGCCGAACACTCTGCCCGAGCAGAGTGACAAGCATAGCCAAAACATTATGTCCGAACAGAATGACGGCCGAACACTCTGCCCGAACAGAGTGTATAACTCTTGAGTTTTAAAAAATACAAGAGAAGCCAGGCGGATTAGCTACAGATCTAAGTCCGTGAAGAAACAAAAGTTAATGGGGGCATCGTCACTCCACCAAAACTTTTGCATCTTCGAAATATAAGCCAAGCGAGGGTGCTTGACCTCTTTGCCGACTCTTTAAGTGACGAATAAAGGGTTTGAGTCAAAGTAAAAACGAATAATACTGTGTGAATGGTAAAACACAAAACCATGAGAAACACATAGTAAAGGCTAAATTGCTGAAATATTAAAGATAAGAGTTTTACATAAAAGCCCTTAAGAAGGCATTGAAAACTTGTCTTAACAAAATAAAGAGGCTAGCTACAAGTCTAAGCCTCGGGGGCATCACCAGAAGGACCTTCGCCTGGAAGATCAGAAGCTGCAACATCTCCTGCCTCTGGAGGCATAACAGTCTCCCCAGATGGTGACCCAACCGCGGGCAGAACAAAATCATCCAAGGGGATATCAGGAAAGCGCTCAGCAAACATCTCCTTGGCCTTCACGAAGCCAAGCTCATAAGTCTCCAAGCCATCTTCGGTCCGCTTCTTCAGCCATTCATCGACAGCGTTCCCCTCTAAGAAATCGCGGATGCCTTGGTCTCGCGCCTTGGTCACCTCTTCTGCAGCCCTCTTCTTAACTCGATCCAGTTTCTTCTCCAGAGACGCAATCCGATCAAGATGTTCTTCCTCACGCTTGCTCAGCTCTTCAGCACGATGGGTGGCTTCCTGTGCTTCCTTAACAGCTTCCCTTGTCAGCTGGGCCTCCTCGGCCGCCACCTGCCTTGCCATCTCAAAGCGAGAAAACATCTCAGATCCACTGGCGTACATCTGGAATGAAGATAAAGATCAGCAGCTGAATGAAACTTGGAAACAAAAACATAAAACCTAGTTGGAACAAAGGACGTTACCGTATAGACGGCCTGGGCAAAGGAACAGGCAAAAGTCTCGTGGGTCTGATTCTGGAAAACTTCCTTATCTCGAGGAAGAATCCCATGACGAAGATGCTGCTCCGAGATCTGGCTATCCGGCATCCCAAGGTCGTCGCACCTAAGTGCCCATCTCGGGCGAAAGATGGGATCATCCTCGATAGAAATTTGGTCAAGTATCTGGGGAGAACGTTCTGAAGGAGTGACTCTAATCCTCTTAGGAACAGGAGGTAACTCCACGCTTGGCTGCTTCTCCTTTCGCTTCCCCTTAGCCTTCTGAAGAACGCCGAGGAAGGCTCCTTGCTTCGACTTCCCACTACCGCTAGCCATTTCTGCAATGAAGAAAGAAGTCAGTACAGGAATGAATATTGAAACCAAGTCTAATTCAATACCTCATGCAAAACACACCTAAAGAAACGGTCTCAGCAGAAGACATGCTAGGAATAGCAGGAAGAGGTGGAATCAGAAGACCAGCTGGAATGGGCTTGGGAGGTATCATCTTCGCCCACTCCAATTGCTCCTCCGAAAGAGGCTCGTCTATACAAAGACCGCCTCGAAGTTTGATATGACTAAGTATATGCTTAGTCTGACTATTGGGAGTAGGCTTGCCAGGATTTTCGAAATCCTTACAATAAGGGTTCCATACTTTGTCAAAAGGAAGGTCCCCCTTGTCCATTCGGCCAACGAAGAAATATCGGGAATGCCAACCTTTATTCGACTTTGGTCCTCCCTTCAGAAGTCGTTGCCTACTGTGAATATAATACCATCCGGGACAGTTGGCAACTCCTTTGACGAAACAGACTTCAAAGAAGACTCTCATAAAATCAGTTACATCTGGTTTGTAACCTGAAGTCTGAACCAAATATATGAGACCGGCAAGCTTCCTCCAACCATTTGGAACAAGCTGCCCAGGAGCCATGCGATAATGCTCAAAGAAACGAAGAGCGAAAGGATGAAGAGGAAGTCTATATCCAGACTTCACCTGCTCTTCGTAGACACCTGTTTCAAACTTTGTGCCATAGTTAGCTGGTTCACCCAAACCAGGAAGACGAGCATACCAACCTTCGGGAAGAGGATATTCCCGAAGTAAATCCTGCAACTCTTCAGTAGACATCTTACTAGACTTTTCGTCAGCAGTATACCAAGGCTTTGGATTAGCCTTTTCTTCAGCCTGATCCTTTACTTCTCCTAAAGGATTCCCCCCAGATAAATATTGTGAAGGCTGTGAAGATGAAGGTGGTAATGGTTGTGAAGTTGAAGGTTGGAATCGTCGAGAGGGTGAAGGTTGGAAAGGTTGAGAAGTTGAAGGTAGTGGAGGTTGTGGATTTGAAGTCCCAACTTCACTTCCTGAAGTTGCAACTCACTCTAAACTCGAAGACGAAATACTACTCGAAGACGAACTATCAGACATGTTTTCTACTTCTACTGCAAACATGAGACTACAACAAACTTGAAGTGCTGAACAGAAATGGTAGAGGAAAAGACTTACTTGCAGAGTAATGAGCTCCCAAAATTTTGAGTGGAGGAAAAATGAAGTGGAAGTTCTCTTTTATAGAGAAACGCCAAGTAACCGTCTCTTGGGAAACGCAACGGTTCATGTACCTGCAACGTGTCACAAGCTGAAGAGAGCAGAAGCTTAAAAAAAATATATTTTAAAAGAATTCCCGCTCAAATTCTCGCACGTGACACGTTGGGAACACCAAAAGTTATGCCCGAGCAGAATCTCGCCCGAACACTCTGCCCGAGCAGAGTGCCAACGGCCGAGCAGAATTATGCCCGAGCAGAATCTCGCCCGAACACTCTGCCCGAGCAGAGTGCCAACGGCCGAGCAGAATTCTGCCCGAGCAGAATCTCGCCCGAACACTCTGCCCGAGCAGAGTGCCAACGGCCGAGCAGAATTCCGCCCGAGCAGAATCTCGCCCGAACACTCTGCCCGAGCAGAGTGCCAACGGCCGAGCAGAATTATGCCCGCACACTCTGCCCGAGCAGAGTGCCAACGGCCGAGTAGAATTCTGCCCGAGCAGAATCATGCCCGCACACTCTGCCCGAGCAGAATCATGCCCGCACACTCTGCCCGAGCAGAGTGCCAACGGCCGAGCAGAATTCCGCCCGAGCAGAATCTCGCCCGAACACTCTGCCCGAGCAGAGTGCCAACGGCCGAGCAGAATCTCGCCCGAACACTCTGCCCGAGCAGAGTGCCAACGGCCGAGCAGAATCTCGCCCGAACACTCTGCCCGAGCAGAGTGCCGACGGCCGAGCAGAATTCTGCCCGAGCAGAATCATGCCCGCACACTCTGCCCAAGCAGAGTGCCAACGGCCGAGCAGAATTCCGCCCGAGCAGAGTGCCGACGGCCGAGCAGAATTCTGCCCGAGCAGAATCATGCCCGCACACTCTGCCCAAGCAGAGTGCCCGCACACTCCGTCCGAGCAGAATCTCGTCCGAGCAGAATTCTGTCCGAGCAGAATCTCGTCCGAGCAGTCTGTCCGAACAGAACGTCAACGGCCAAGCAGATTTATGTCCGAGCAGAATCTCGTCCGAACAGAATCTCGTCCGAGCAGAATTCTGTCCGAGCAGAATCTCGTCCGAACAGAACGTCAACGGCCAAGCAGATTTATGTCCGAGCAGAATCTCGTCCGAACAGAATTCTGTCCGAGCAGAATCTCGTCCGAGCACTCTGCCCGAACAGAACATCAACGGCCAAGCAGAATTCCGTCCGAGCAGATTTATGTCCGAGCAGAATCTCGTCCGAGCAAAAAATCGTCCGAGCACACTCATGTCCGAACAGAATCCCATCCGAGCAGAAATCTGCCCGAACAGATTCATGTCCGAACAGAATCTCGTCCGAGCAGAATACTCTTTGAAATTTTGAAATGTTGACAAACGGATTCAATTCTGTTTTTGGCGTATTCCGCTATCACCAGTGGAAAAAGAGTGCTTCCACCCGCTTCATTAGCGCTGGTAAAAGCAGGGAGCATATGATATAGCTAAAAATATCCCTCCAATCTACGGACGACACGTGGCGGTCATGACACGTAACCCGTATTGACTCACTACTGATATGGCACTTACCATATCAGTCATCAGACAGAATCCTAAAAAGACTCTGACTTTATCAGCTCAGATTGACATAAAGGATCTTCTAAGATCCTAATTGGATTCTGATTAGAGTTGGTCAAAGCTCAATCTTACTAGGATTCCTCCTCCTACCACTATATAAAGGGGTCATACCCCTCAGGTAAACCTAAGTTCACACACATACACATTGTGTCTTTACTGCTTCTTCAGAGTTCTACATCGTTAGCCTTCTCTGACTTAAGCATCGGAGCGTTCCCCCGCCGGAACCCCACCCGGCGGTCACTCCGTGTTCTCTTTTGCAGGCCTGATTTCTGGTGCTGTTCCCGATCCAGTTTTTAGCTGCAACAGCAACCAAGAACTTTCTGCTTCCCACATCAATGGGCACCTCCAAAATCTGCAGGTTTGCTTCTCTTTGGCACAAATTATTAAATTTTTTTTTTTTTTTGGAATTCAGACATAAACATGTACGTATAAACCCTATTCCTGAAAAAGAACCACATTATTGATTCAGACATAGACGTGTAACTATATATCTTATTTCTGAAATGGCACATATAAGTTCCGAGATTACAACCCAACAAAGTAGCCTGCGAGGGTCTAATTCTTGTAGTCTCGTCAGATACGCAATCCCGTTCTACAAGTGTAAGTTTCCTTCCTCCTCTTGTATACCTTTTTCTTTTCTTCGTACCTAAATTGGTCTTCGCGAATCTTCAACACTTCTTTTCTAACCAGCAGAAACATGTGCCCTACCACCGGAGGCTTGGCCATCGAATACTGACCCATCTTTGATGTTCTTAATGAACAAGAAAATGCTGAAAAGAGCAAAAAGTGCGTCACTATACTTTTTAGTTAGATGACTCCTTTGGATTTCCTTCATGCTAGTTCTGTCATCTGTGATCGCTGCAATTATATGGGGTTACTGTAGGCTTATGATCATAAAGTTAATGTCCCCAAATGCGCACTCACCAGTACTATATAGCCATGAATGTGCAATCATCTTTTAAAAGTACTGTTTTCTTAAAGTAGAAAAAGCAAGTACTGCTTTCCACTTCTAAAGATTTTGACCCATATTTAAAGTCACTGTTCTTGCTTTGCTTCCTGTCTTTGCATTACTAAGCAATCATTCTCAGTTTCTTGTATTGGCCTTTTGCCTTTAAGTTCGATCTTAACCACTTTTGGAAGACAACTAATAGAACACGACTACACATATTGCAATCACACGCTGAAGAAACAGTTTCTACTGTAGAATGTTGGGAAAACTGTTGCGTGACAAAGAACATTTAATGATTTTAATGATTTCAGAACACCTTATAATGCTTGCTTTTCTTTAAGTTTATATTTGTTCCCACCAAAAATAGTGTGAGTGGCCGGGTTGCCGGCAAGTATCTTCCAATTAAACACAATAGTAATTAACGTTTGTACAGACCATGAACACTCATAGAGAAAAGTGTATGCATTTATGGCTAATATTCTACAAGAATGAGAATGAATCTGCAGAAATACAAAATTGTACAAGATTTGCAGAAGCTGAAAGGAGAGAAAGAAGAGGCAGAAAATAGATGTCCGAGGCACTCATATTCTAAGTGTTCAGCCCTTTTTATATCGACCACGGTGTTTAATTGGGTGGCATCATTTTTACTATATACTCAATTATTTTAGACTGATAGATTGAATTTGTCAAATCTTACGGTTCAGATTAATAATTAACCCATTATTGTTAGCCATTGGGCTAACACCCGTTGCTAATGGTTGGGTCTGACCCAACCATTTAATAACACATAACCCGTCAAAATCGTTGACGGCTCATATTTGAACACGAAAAATTTAAGGCATCTAATTGTGTCTCAGGACTATGCGTACCTGTAAAGTGTGCCTCACAGCCCTTTGCCACGCACACGCACGTGCGTGCTATCATTGCTCTTACGATAATTTGCAGTGTACTCAATGCACGTGCATGTACCTTATCATACCATATGAGAATAAGTAAGGGAAGCATTATTATATGTACTCACTTACGGGCTATTTGCCTCTTCACATTGCTCTCATCCTTTCATAAAATTGTAGTTCTTTTCCTCTTCGTATCCCTCTCTCATCCCTTCATTTTTGACACATAAAATAAAGAGCTAATTACACATATATTCCTGAGGTTTAGGGGTAATTACAGTCAAGGATAATAGTTTGGACAAATTACACGTATATCCGTTGACCAGACGGAATCTTAAAAAACCTAACGGTTTTGATAAAATGACATTGTTACCCTTAAATTAGAATGTTATTTTCTTTCACATGCCATTACTTTATCTCAAAAAAAAAAAACAATTTAATGTTTACTCTAACCACCCCCCCCCCCCCACCCCCCACCCCCAAAACCTCATGTCTGTCTCTTAAAGTCCCCACAACCGATGCACCCCCAAACCCACCCCCCCCCTTCGCGGCCCCCCCAACCTTCCCTCTCCCGGCCACCCCCCACCCACCCCGTCTACCTCCGCCCTTGTTGCAATCACTGACCCCTTCCCCGTCACCGCAACACCCTCCCCATTCCCCGGCCACCGCACCCACCCTCCCCCTCCCCCGTCGCTGCACAACTTTCTCTCCTCTCCTCGAGTCGGACGCTGATCATCACTCAAAGACCCCGTCATCAAGTCCAGATCGCTTCCCCTTACCACGGCATGATCAAAACACCCAAGAAATGAGTTAATGGTCAATGGAACACTGGTAGGTGCAGTATATGACGACGACCCAAGAAATGACGACGACGACCCAAGAAATGACGACGACCACTCCTCCCCATTCCCCATCGCCTCTGAATTAGAAGGCTATAGATTGAACCGTTGAGAAAAATACTGAATTGAATTGAATGGCCTTGGTGCCAGGCAGAGTTGGGCAGGAGGAGGGGGGTGGCAGCGGGGTGGGGAGGGTGCGAATTAGGGTTTTGAAACCCCTAATTTTCAAACTAGGGTTTGAAAATTCAATCTTTGGCACTTATGAAAATTCAATCTTAATTTAAACTGTTTAAAATTTATTCTGTATATACAGTATAAGGGCATTATTGCCATTTTGAAAATACGTAATCATGACATCATCAAAAAAATTTACTTTTTGGACGGAACCCTAACAGATTGACATAAATGTTACATTTTTAACGTTGTTGGTCACGATATTTTACATTTTAAAATTTTGTGTCATCGACTGTAATTACCCCCAAACCTCAGGGACATATTTGTAATTAGCCCTAAAATAAATCCCCAACAATCATTTTTTTTCTTTGTAATAAAAGCAATCACATTTGGACACATTATTTTAAAAAACATCAACATATAATGCCTTTATTAAAAAAAAAACTTCAGATATCATATAAATGAAAAAGAAAAGCAAGAACAAAAGTCACAAAAAAAAATGTAAAGCGGGCCATAAGATTGTCAAAACTACACAGTGTGATTCTTTGCATCAAGGGAACTAAACAATGAACCTATTTAGAAGTACTTCCGGTTAGAAATACTTCTACGGCTTATGGGTGAACGAGAAATAAATTTGATAAGAGAAATGATAATCTTATTCCATAAATTGAACTCAAATCTTAAGTTGTCGTTATAAAACGGATCAGGATCCGCTTCTGTCTTCTATAAAGCAGAGGTGTTGTATAGTATTTAGCGATAAAAGATTGTCATTAAAAGTGTTTTGCCGCTCTAACTTAAATTTATAATGATAATTTTTTATCGCTAAAAAATATTTAGCATCGCTTTTTTGGTATAACACATTTACTGTACGGCTGAAGATCCTAATCCCTACCTCTATCAAGCTTAACACTCCCCCTCTCCTCCCATGTCCACGTGCAGACTACCGACTGCATGGAGAGTTAAATTAATAATAATCATGGCCAAACTCTCGCCTTCTCCAGAAAGAAAAATATAGAACGAAAGCGCTTACAGTCAGTCACCACCATGGCCAAACTTCATCAAAAGCAAAAGCAAAAAGCTCACACCACCACCACCATCACCCTTTTCCTTCCTTTCACCAAAAAGCGACCAAAAAGCAAATCACCTCAACAAAGACACCATGCATATACATGTAAGATCCCCCCGAAACACACACGCACGCACACCCATGCATTGTCCTGAGCAATGGCAGAGATTGTTGTTGCAGAGCCTAGCGGCGAGAGTTCGAGCAGCAGCAGAAGAGCTTACACTACTACTAATGCAAGACCCTTTACGAGGTCAATCACCACTGGCCGTGACTACGTGCCGGAGCAGTTTGACAGTGAGAAGCTGCCGGTGGCATTGGCTTCAGAGATTCAGAGGTTTCTTCGTGTCGCGAATTTGATTGAGTTGGAACAGCCTCGTGTCGCTTATCTTTGTAAGCCCGCTATGATTATCCGCTATGATTATTTGGAACATTTGTTCATTTTGCTGTTAATTGGTTTTTTAAAGCATTAGTTTCAAGAATATGTGGTAGTTTGTGGATTGCTCGTTGTATTGAGTTGGATAATATGGGTTGGAGCATATGATTTTGAATAATCACAAGACAAGAATTTCGATAATGATTCCTTGGTTTTTATATTGGTTAAGATTGGATTGGATTGAATAGAGGATGTTTTCTGTTTGGCTAGTGAGGAAATTGAGTTATGTGTGTGATTTGGGGAGGTTTGGAGGTGGAGGGGTGGCAGGTGTAGAGAAGAAACTACTTCTTCGAGTCTTATTTCGTATTGCTGATTTTGTTTAGAAGAATGACAACATTTTATCCAAAACCTTCAATTGTTATACGAAGCGTATGTTTTCTGACAATTAGACGCCACATTGCGAAGGGGGTGACAGGGCAGGCTGGGTCTGGTGGGGTGGTGGTGTTGATAAAGAGCTTATTTCTGATCATTATACTACATGCATCACACGTGTTTAATTCAATATTTTGAGCAGGCCGCTTCCATGCTTTCGAAGTAGCACATAATCTGGACCGTAATTCGAGTGGGCGGGGTGTACGACAATTCAAGACGTCTCTTCTTCAGCGCCTTGAACAGGTAAATAAGCTGAAGCCAAATTGGTAAAATATTATCCTTACAGGAACTCGAATGTGGATGTTTGATATGCATGTGTAAATTTGTGTCTACCCACACATAGAAAACGAGACTTATCAAGGAAAAATCAGCACCAGATGTACTTTATACTCCCTGCTGTACAAATACTAGTCCTGTTAACTTTTCTATCACTTTTTGAGTTATTTTAATGCTGAAAAATTGACCATAGGCATTAATTTGACCCTTGTTTAACTTGTTAGATAGTGCTTTTAGCTTTAGTGCTGGAGCAGAAGATTCCTAAATAATTCAAATCAGATTTTGGAAAAGTTTGTTGTCATTTGATGGCCATGAGATTGCCTGTTTACTCATCCAAAAATATATAAAAAATGCTTTTAAAAAGTGGTGTAATATTCAAAGGGACTCAAAGTTATATAATGGAGGTTGCAGTACTACACAAAGATAGCATCATAAATCATCAATAATGTATTTCCTTTTCACATTTACGCCCTTGTTCTGAATCCTCTTACAATTTGGAATTGACACAAACTGATAAATTAACACTGTATCAGTCCCTCAGAGGCTAAAAGCAGTTAAGTTAATTGTTCTTACTTGCTTACATTGTGGGTTTGTCATTTTGCATGTATATTTTCTATCGTGTTTCTTTAATAGCAACTTTTCTTGTTTAGCACAGCCGTTGCTGAACCATATGTTGTTATGACAATTTATCAAACATTATTTGTAGGGTTCCATAGGTTTTTGTTTTGCTTTGATTATTATGGGTTTTTCCCTCTTATTCAATCAATATTGAAATATGTCTTACACACTTTCCTGCTTTTGTTTGCTTTGGCATAAGAAAGGATGAAGAACTTACTATTAGAAGAAGGAGGGAAAAGAGTGACATACGTGAACTCAGACGTGTTTATCAAGAGTACAAACGGTACATTCTCAAGTACGGTGGAGAGTGTAATTTGGAGAATAGGTAAGTGACCCTAGTCTCGCAGATGCCATATTGTCATTCTATTCAATTTCAGTGTGCTGAATACTGTTAGTTGCAATTTCTGCTAATGGTATTGACTGGACTTCTGACCCAATGTCGACAGAGAGAAGTTGAACAAAGCGTGTGCAGTTGCTTCTGTGTTATCTGAAGTATTATGTACAGTTACTGATGCTGCGGGTCATCAGGTTTCTTTTTGCTTCTCTTTCTTTTCCGCATTTCTCAATTTTTTGGAGAGAAAGTTTCCTATATAACCCTTTTACTAGATTCCTTCATGTCTCATGTGCTTTCATTTCTACCTTTTGTCCTCTTCGTAGGCCCTTGCTGATACTGAAAGCACAAGAGCAAAATCTGAATTTTATGTCCCATATAACATTCTTCCCCTTGACCAAGGAGGTGTCCATCAAGCAATTATGCAACTTCCCGAGGTCTGTTCTTGTAAGATAAGCTAGTACTAATACCTTTTAGTTAATCACTCTGGTATAGTTGATAATAGCATCTGCCTCCCTTAAGGTTATTAAGCTGTTGAAAGGCACTATGTTGTCTCGTGGCACTTATTCTAGGCCAACTCACTGTGCCAAGTAATCTCAGCTTGTTCTCTGCAGCATGTGCAAGCTGTGATAAAATGGAATTAGTTTGTTCATAGACTGCTAAAATGCTACAGATAAAAGTTGCAGTGGCTTCTGTTCGCAACATTCGTGGTTTACCTTTCCTCGAAGACTTCAGACAACATGTAGCTTACATGGATTTGTTTGATTGGCTTCAAATTTGCTTTGGATTTCAGGTGATCATTCTATTACTTCATTTTTGGTGTTTTGTAATACTCTCTCCACAAGGGGGTCACATCACAAAAAACAATTGAACTGGCGAGTCACTCATATATGATAAGGGCTCCGTCAACTCCAACTTAACTTCTTTGATTGGAGTATTTCTTCACACATATGTTCATTGTAATTTGCCAGAAAGGAAATGTTGCCAACCAGAGGGAGCATCTGATTTTGCTTCTGGCTAACACACATATTCGGAAAAGTAATAAGCAAGCAAACATGCCGAAGGTGATCTGAGTGACACTGATATTCTACTACTTTAAAACTTCCACCATTTATGTCAGTAATACATATTACTTGGTGATTATAGTTAGGGGATGGGGCTGTGGACGAACTGATGAAGAAGTTCTTTAAAAATTATACAGAGTGGTGCAAATTTTTGGGCAGAAAAAGCAGCATTCGGTAAGATTTATTACGCAATAATAGTATACTCCAAGTTCAACAAAGTCATGAGATCCATCCAGATCAAAAAATTTCTATTTGACAGCATGTGTCTGTCAATGCTTTACGTCTTTCGCATCTTTGTGTCTATCTTTGTTCGTGTCATTTAAGGATTATTCTTAAATCTTTTTACCAGCAGAAAGTCCCAATTTCGATAATTTTGGTTACTATTTCCTGCATCGACTTCTCAGTATATAATATTTCTGATGCAGGTTGCCATATTTAAAGCAGGAAGCCCAACAGTACAAACTTTTATATATAGGGCTTTATCTTCTTATATGGGGGGAGGCTGCCAACTTACGATTTATGCCGGAGTGCCTCTGTTATATATTTCACCATGTAAGCTGGGATTGTATAGCTCTTTATAGTTCCCTCATGATGTTCTAAATTGGCTCTGGACATTAAACAAGATATAAATCATAGTTAAACTGACTTTATTAGCCAAAGCCAGCTTGAGACCTGTTCCCTTTAACATTTAGAATGCACCACTTAATCTCCTCAAGCCAATGCAGAGCACCCTTCTGCTAATAACATAGCACGCTCTCTAGGAGAAGCACAATTAGAGAATAAGGTTCCTACTGGTCAGACTATGGTGGTTACTTGTGCACCTTATGCCTCGTATTTTGTTCTTTTACAAGTATTGTTTCTGATTTTACAAGAAAAACGTGGAGAAGTTGGAAGTCTATGAAGCTTTGCCCACCTTAAATTTAAAAAACTTCCTCTGATGAGACTAAAATTTGCCCACCTTATCATGAATCCTAGCCTCACCATGCCTCAGCAAACACATTGAGCCTATCTGATAATGCCACACTACTGCAGCTTGTAAAGGGTCTTTATGATTAATGAAATGTTTCATAATGGGAGATGCGAACCACAAAAGTCCTTCTGAGCAATAAACAGGAGTCCTTGTCTTTAAGGCTGCCCAAGCAGACCATGGTCTTATATCATCTTAGTCAGAGGTTTAAAGTTGATTGTTTGTTACTTTGTTTTTATACATGTATATTTTTCCAGATGGCTTATGAGTTGCATAGTATGCTGATTGGTGATATAAGCATCATGACTGGGGAAAAGGTCATGCCAGCATATGGTGGAGGACCTGAGTCGTTTCTAAATAATGTAGTCACCCCGATATACAGTGTTATTTATGAGGTACTTTAAACTCCCAATTGTGCAACTTTACCTATACAAATTTTTTCAGTCTCATGCTAACTTTAACCCAAAATTATTCAAGGAAGCTATGAAAAATCAAAACGGGATGACTGACCATTCTACATGGAGAAACTATGATGATTTGAATGAGTACTTCTGGTGAGTATTAACGCCTCCGTCACTGCTTGCATATCTTTTATTTTGCTTCTGGTAATTTTGTGGCTGACGGCTTGGGGTTGTTGATTCCTGCTTTATATTTGCAGGTCTCCTGATTGTTTCCAAATAGGTTGGCCCATGCGTCAGGACCATGATTTTTTCTTTGTACACCCTTCAAATGCTCACAAGATTAGAAACAGACGGATATCAACTGAGGTCGTTGTTGAAGACACACAGACAGAAGAACACAATGGTGAAGAAATAGGGGTAAACCATGCCTTCACGGCTTTACGCATCACATATACAGCATGTCATTTCAAAGGCTGATTCCATCAGTCTGGATCATTGAGTTTGTGGCACTCTAGGGTATCACAAACGTCATTACTTCAAGGCTTATCATATAAGCACGTCTTTGAGTTGATCTTCAGGTTTAAAAGTTTGCCAGAGCTGCTCTCATAAACACATATTCTTCGGCATCCCTCTGCCTCCGTGTGTGTGTCAGTGTCTGTCTGCAGTTGTTGCAAGCGCGTGTGAACTGCTAGATACAAGATAATTCCTAGTGTGCATCTTTTTATTTGTACCTTTTTCATTGAGCATAGTGCCGCATCAGTTGAAACAAAGTGATTAGTCAAAATTGAACTTGAAACGCAAAAAGCTGAACTAGCTAACTTGTTTCTACACGCGACTTGCTGCCTTCGGGAGATGCGCCCTTGCCTTTCGTTGGATACTTGGAGTTGGTCAAAGTTTTTAGCAATCTAAGTGTAGTTCTCTTCCTTGAATTAGGCAGCTATGTGAATGAATGATTAAGTAATGTACTGTTAAACTTTGATGTGGAAGTAAATATGGCTGGGATGACTCAGGCATCATCATCAATATCCAACGTATCATCCTTTTTTTCCCCTCTTCTCATTGTACAATGCTATGTTGAATGAATTTTAAATATTGGAAATCAAGCTAAGTTCGTCTTTGGCAAATGGTTTTGGGCACATAAATATGTCATGTTTGAGAAGTATAAATTGCGTAATGTAAAAGAATTTTAGTTTAAATTCTCCTGTTGATCCAAAAGTTGGTTAGAATCAAGTGCAGCTTATTTGTTTTGCCCGCTTAATGTCGTGGAATATCTGTTCTGCCTTTCTTTCTCTTCTTTCTTGATATCTGTACTGCTAAAGAGCATAAGTTTGTCACAAGACTTTACACTTGGTAATCAAAAAGCAGGAATTACAGTTTCCAGTCATGACTTGATCCTCTGCGTGCCAAAATTGCTCCCATACTGATTGATCAGTTCCCATAACAAACACACGCACATTGACCATTTCATGTCTCATGTTTCTGTTTTCTCCTTAAATTTCTGCTTTCAGATTTTTTTTTTCTTTTCCAGGTTAATACGGAAGAAAGGCCAGAGCCGAAATGGTTGGGAAAGACAAATTTTGTAGAAATTCGTTCATTTTGCCATATTTTCAGAAGCTTTGACAGAATGTGGAGCTTTCTCATTCTAGCCCTTCAGGTGTTTGATAAAGCAGCAAACTGTTTTTATCGACTGCTCATAATTTGACGATGTTTTACTCTGTTGCTAAATCTATTTTCGTTCTACCCAGGCGATGATAATTATGGCAACTCATGATTTGGAGTCACCACTGCAAGTGTTCGATGCAACAATTCTTGAAGATATTATGAGCATTTTCATTACATCTGCAGTTCTTAAACTTGTACAAGGTTTGGTACTATTGTTTACTTGGTAATTTTACATAATGGAAATGCAAAATTGGTCACATTTTTGGTTCACAGTGATGAAGCTTTATTTGGTACCGAGTTTTATTAGTTTCTTATAAAAATGTTACGGACCACAAAATCAAAAACTCTTGTCTCGGAAAATAAGTACATATCTGAAGCTTACTCTGCATCTTTGAGCTACATGAGGGATAAGGCATGCCTAACTGATTCGAACAAAGCAATTTACTTCTCAAGTGATTACCGGGATATAGGACCTAATTTTCTTCTTTTCGAAGAAAGACGTTTCTTTTGTCTCTGCGTTGGAAGTAGTCAATCACTGGACTTGTGCCCAACTATAAAAACTGCGTACTTTTTAAGTGTTACCTTGGAAAATGGATCACTGGTAAAGCCTTGTTCTTTCAAGAGGTTTAGGGGAAAATTGTCCAACAATTATTGCGGTTATTTTTTTTATATTTCTTAATATAACATTTGTTATTAGATTCCACATTAAACACGTAGTGGTGATTCTGTCAAACCTTAGTCCTTTCGCAGGATGTTGGTAAAAAATGTAGATTCTTCACTGTATAGGTGGCAATCTCTTTATATTTGTTTCTGTTTCTTCCTGTTTATTCTTTTCTGAAAGTGAGCAGGACTATTGTTATTGGCTGCACCCGATACCACTCTCTTATCTTCTAATGATTCCGTGTCTTGTTGTTCTTCCTTCTCTTATTGTCATACCAAGGCAAAATTTGGTTGGAAACATTTCTCTGCTTTTAAGCCAGGGATCAGTTGTTATGTGCTTCTGCATGTTATTAAATATGCTAGAATTTGTCTTCTATCAAAAGTTTCATCTGGAGTGTCATTGGCTGTTGATATTGTTGTCTTTAGGAAATCACAATACCCTTCATATGGCGAAAGAAGGTTGCAATTATTGGCAATAGGTGATTTACAGCATGGAAATTTTCGGTTCTTATCTTATTGGTCATACAGCCTTTTTCTTTTAAGCATAATGCATGTTCCCGGAAAAAGCTTATCCATTCTTTTGAGAAGTTTCCTGCTTTATGCTTTGGTGATACGCTTCAGTTTTCTAGAGCTTGTCAAAAAGATGTGGTGATTTCTTTATGTTCTATTCAAGGAGTTGTGAAGAAAAATTACTTCCCAAAGATAACCAATGTCTGGAAATTTCCTGGTCTTGCAGCTATTCTTGACATTGTCTTTACATGGAAGGCTAGATGCACAATGGACTCCACACGAAGCAAGAAATATGTGCTGAAGGTAGTTGTTGCAGTGATTTGGACTATTGTCCTTCCTGTATTATATGCTAGCTCTAGGAAAAAGTATACATGTTATTCCACACAAAAGGGAAGCTGGCTTGGAGAGTGGTGTTATTCTTCCTACATGGTTGCAGTGGCCTTTTATCTGCTGACAAATTCAGTCAATATGGTTCTCTTTTTTGTGCCTGCGGTTGGAAGATACATTGAGACTTCAAACTTCCGAATATGCACTTTTTTGTATTGGTGGAGTCAGGTACCACAACTTTTTTTTTTTTTTTGTTTCGAGATGTCTATTAAGATTTTGTATCGAAGTCATCATAGACATAGGATGTTCATTAGCTGTACTAGACCGCCTAATGAATGGGTCATTGCATATACAATTTCTTGAAGGTGAAAAATCAACTCTGAAAAACCCCATCCCAACAATATGTGGCTTGCCACGTTTTCTTATAATCCTTAGAAATTGAAAAAGTTTCTTTTCTTCTCCCTCTTTTTGTTTCAAATAATAGGCATGGTTATAGTACACATGATTAAGATTTAGATTCGTATCAACTATTATGTGAACTTTTTTCTAGTTTTCTTTCATAAGATTCTCTTCATTGTGTAGCCTAGGTTATACGTCGGACGAGGGATGCAAGAAAGTCAACTCTCTATTCTGAAGTATATATCCCAACAAAAGTTTTTTCGATCCTGATGTTTCTTCTAAGATACCTCTCTTGACACATGCTTCTCTGATTGTACTTGTAGGTATACAGTTTTCTGGGTGCTGTTGCTCTTAAGCAAATTCTCATTTAGCTACAACTTTGAGGTAAGTCATTTGAAACGCTTTACTTTTCTGATGACTAAACCTTAGATCATCATATAGATCATCCGCCTTAGTAGTTGCTACAGCCTCGTTAGCCTATATAGTGCCTGGTCAGCCAGGAAAACGTATTTCTTCAGATTATAGTAGTAGTTACACGTAAAACATCATGCCCTCTTCGCTAGACTCTAAAAGTTATGGGACAGTAAGATGTGATAGGCCTGTTTGGAAACTCTGTTTTGTTTTCAGGTTTATTTTTTCGTACAAACAAAGGCAAGGCCTCACTCTATTCCTATGAAGGAATAGAGGCCATGGGGAGCTCTCAGGTCAAGAAGGTAAAGGCCTTACTCCATTCCGATTACTGAATAGCGGCCTTGGAGCTTGGGACATCAAGTCATTCGCTCACTCCCGACTATGCTCAGCCCCTCACGCTTTTTGGGCTTACGGGGCTGAGGAGTCCATTTCCAACTAGGATAGTGTCATAATGAGGAACCCAGCTCCGACTTCTTTCAATGAAGTTCTAACAGTTCGCAACGTCATTTTCTGTTTTGAAAAACAAAGTTTACCATGGCCAAAATGTATGTCTTTCTGAAAACCCCACAAATGTCCTTTCATAAACAGATAGCCTTCTGGTTCGGGCAAAAGTTGTAACAGAAATGCACAATGACAAAACAAGCCAATGACACATAGAGTGAATCCAAGAAACAGGCACACAAATAGAGAACGGCGCCAGTTCTGGGGTTCATTCTAAGGTTCAGTATAACAAACAGGAAATGTTTTATAAAGCAATACTGTTTGCAAAATATGAATCTCAATGGACATATAAGCGAATCTACTAACTTATGGTGCCAATCAAACACATGCAGATAAAACCACTTATAGCACCAACGAGACAGATCGTGAAAATTGGGGTAAAAAACTATGATTGGCATGAGCTTTTCCCAAAAGGTAATCCCCCACCCCCCCCCCCCCCCGGCGCACTTTTCCTTTGTTAAATCCATATACAACTGTTCCAAAATGTTATTGCTGTCCATTTATCTGACATAAATTTTTCTCCAATCAGTGAAGAGTAATGCTGGTGCAGTTGTGGCTATATGGTCTCCAATAATACTTGTGAGTTTATTGGAAAAATCTCCCTCTAATGTACACAATGTTATAAATCACGCTTTATCATAGTAAGGGTGTTTAAAGATAATATAAATTCCAAACCTCTTATTAGGGTATTATATTTGGCATAATTTCAGTATTTGACACCTTTATTCAATGGATCAGATATATTTCATGGACACGCAAATATGGTATTCAGTTTTTTGTTCAGTTTTCGGTGGACTTTATGGGGTTCTTAATCATCTTGGTGAGGTAAGCTTATACCAATTTTTTTTATTGGAGTATCATGGTAGTATTCTTATTATGTATTTTCCATATAGATTCGGACACTGGGCATGCTAAGAAGTAGATTTCAGGCTTTTCCTTCGGCATTCACTGCTTGCCTCATCTCACCCCCCTCAAGAAAAGATAAACATCGAAGGAGGAAATGGTTCTTCAGCAAGAGATTTAAGGAGGTGTGTGTTTCAACAGTATGATATGTTGCCACACTCTTCCGAGCATCGTGTTTGCGTGTCTGACGTGTCTCTTGAACGATTTCCTCACAGGGGTCAGAAACTGAGAAAAATAGTGCTACAAAGTTTGTCCTTATATGGAACCAGATTATCACTAGCTTCCGTGAGGAGGACCTAATAAGCAACAGGTTTATTCTTCTCTGCTAGACATACAGTCTTTTCACAACATGGGTATACTTTAGAGAAACTTAGAGAAACATGCTTTATTGAAACAGGGAGTTGGATTTGATGAAAATACCTTCGCCATCCGAGTTTATGTCTGGCCTGATTCGTTGGCCTGTTTTCCTTCTTGCTAATAAGGTATTCTCTACCTATGAGACATTATTGCAACTACTGATGTTGCCAGAGGCGGAACTAGGCTCATGTTGCCACTGCTCTCTCTCTCTCTCTCTCTCTCTCTCTCTCTCTCTCTCTCTCTCTCTCTCTCTCCCCCCCCTCTCTCTCTCTCTCTCTCCCCCTCTCTCTCTCTCTCTCTCCCCCCCCTCTCTCTCTCTCTCTCCCCCCTCTCTCCCTCCCTCTCTCTCCCTCTCTCCTCAATTATATCCCACATACAAGTATTTATCTTCCTGTTTATTATAGGTTGCAATAGCATTGAGCATTGCCAAAGACTTTGTGGGAAAAGACTCCACTCTTTTAAAGAAGATCAAAAAAGATGACTACATGTACTTTGCTGTAAAGGAGTGCTATGAATCACTTAAATACATCCTGGAAGTACTTGTGGTTGGCGATCTGGAGAGAAGGTAGCATAGACTGCGTCGTGATAAAGTTAGATATCCGGATCATAATAGATTCGAGATTTTTTTTCTCATTCATAATATGGAATACATGTCCCATTGAATGTTTTATATCCATAAATAGTCTGTTCCTCCTTTCATAACCTCCCAACTTTGAGGGTACTCTATTGTTATCTCAGGATCATCTCTGGCATTGTGGATGAAATTGAGGAAAGCATTGGAAAATCGAGCCTTCTCGAAGCCTTCAAGATGGGTGAACTTCCAGCTCTACATGCTAAATGTGTTGATTTGGTCGAACTTTTGGTATATGCTGCACTGCAGAATTTATGGTCCATTTGTGATGTCTAATTAATTTAGTTGTTCAAGTCCTTTAGCCGTCTAACAAGATTTTTTGTATCTAAGGTTGAGGGAAACGAAGGACACCATGACAAAGTTGTGATAGCACTACAAGATGTATTTGAGCTTGTAACAAATGACATGATGTTAAATGGTTCCAGGTTTTGCTGCACTCCGAATCTCTTATCTTACTTTGATCAGTTAAAGGTCTTCACTTTATTGAATGTTATATTTAATGCATGCAGAACACTCGATTCACTTTACGCATGTCAACATGTTGCGGGAGATGCAGGAGAGTTTTTCAGCCAGATTGAGCCACAATTATTTGCATCTAAGCATTCTATTCATTTCCCGTTGCCAGACAGCAACCCTCTAAATCAACAGGTGCTACATATTACTTTTTTGTGTGTGCGCGCGCACGCGTGTGTGTGGATATGTTTCCAATATTTCGCTACAGATTGTGGTAATGGGATAATATATTGGCTTAACTGCACTCCGAACCGTGTGTTTACCAAAAAAATCCACCTCGAACCCCGAAGTATACAAATTAGCTCTCCAACCCCTGAGGTTTACTTTTCATTGCTATGGGTGGAGAAATGAGGTTAAACCGTTAATTCAGGTCAACTACCCGTCTTCCTCTATCTTTTTCTTTGTCAACCACCATAGTCACCACTGCTGTGAAATCCCTAGATTCAAACCATAGTGAAACACCACAATGGTTCTTGATTTTTTGGTGGTCTTGTGCAGTGGTGATTGTGAGTAATGACGAGAGCTGCAATTATGTGGGGAAATATTCAGTTATGATGGTGTCATTGTGCATCGATGAGTGGTGAAATTGACAGTGGTGGTGGTGGTTTTACGTAAGATTGCATGTGGTGGTAGAGGGTAATTTAATTGGATACCAGAGAAAATCAATTGGGTGCAGATCTAAACAAGTTGCAGAGGAATTCAATTGGGTATCTATAAACTTTATTCTAGAAGTGGTGAAGATGGAAGGGCGATTCTAGTAATTTTAGGGTCAGTGGTGGGGGTCAATGTTGGTCA